>NCQV01105338.1:1094-14278 GCA_002740545.1 Lophocereus schottii | reverse complement strand
TCTCTCTCTCTCGACTAGGGTTCTAGGTAGAGAAGGGCTTGGGTCATGCCTCCCTGCCGAGTAGCCCCCCTCTTTATCTCCTTTTTCCTTTCTTTTTTATGCTGATGTTTATCACTAGGCCATAAATCATTTGTACCTAAATAACCCCAAGTCCAATTTGGTCTCAACGTTTCTCAGTCTAACTCCGCTAATCTTGCTCGGTCTAACTCCTGAATATTTACTAAAGTTTTGCACTCACATAAAAATTTTCATGATATTTCGAAACCAAATTTAATAAAATCATGCACTTTAATAAACGGACAAATATTAACCTAACGTAGCTAACAAACATATCTAATTAAATTATTAATCCAGATAGTTAGCCTAAGATTAAAAACTCTCAATTATTACATCCATCCACTTGCTCCAACCATGGAAGTCAACCTCTATTTTTAGATTTTTGAGCTTTTGAGGTATTCCATTTTCTCTCTTTTCTATTCTAGTAGATTTAATCCTTTCCTAGTTAAATTAGATGCTTTGCTAGCTTTTTCCTAGTTATAATGATGTTTTATGTTGATTGTGTTAATTATATGTTGTTTTACGTTAGTCTAATTAATTTTGTTTAGATAAGAATTAGTAAGTAATTAGTTTAATTAATCATATTTTCAATTTAGAAGTTGGGCTAATTGACTTGATTTCAACACTGTCGTAGAGGATGACAAAATTTTTTACCTTTACTCCCTAGAAACTACCCAATAAATCGACGACGCAAAATTAAGTCACTTTGTGTTTTTCTTAACCCTTCCATGTCTACTTAAGTGATGAGTGTGTGTTAGATTAAAAACTTGTATTTAAAACCTAAAATCCCTTAAAATTGAAAATTTTCAAAAAATTAAAAAGATGGTCATTTTTCTTTTTCCACAATATGAGGAAGTTGTTTTATAAATATTGGAATTGACTGAATGATTACCTTGTTTATCTTCCTCAATGTGTCCATTATGGTTATTTATATAGGAAACGAGAAATCTTATGTGTTGTTAATGTGAATGTGATTTATGAAACCCATAGTCTTTTGAAGTGTTGGGATTCTCATTCGAAAGTGTGGATGAAGCTTGGAATATTCTTGAACAGTTGGTTATCAATACTTACAAGTTTGAGGAGGATGGTTGTGACTCTAGGATGTCTTTCCCTTATCTATGTGCTCTTCATGCAAGATCATATTATGAGGAACAATTTGTGGAATCTTGTTCCCTTCCCCCTCAATCCCTCGAATATGCTCCATCTCTTTGTTATTTTTCCAATCATC
Source organism: Lophocereus schottii (assembly GCA_002740545.1). NCBI lineage: Eukaryota > Viridiplantae > Streptophyta > Magnoliopsida > Caryophyllales > Cactaceae > Lophocereus > Lophocereus schottii. The sequence goes on along the minus strand of NCQV01105338.1, from coordinate 12,993 downwards.
TGGCCATAATACCAACTCATGTCCTTATGTTATTTCTATATACTCTAGACTTAAGTAACTCAAGCAAGAAATGGAAAACTATAGAGAGTCCATAGCAAACATGAAAAACACATTCATAGACTAGTTTTCAAAGTTAGTGGTTCAAAATCATGTTGAGAGCATTGTGCTCATGTTGCATAAGACCGAACTTAGGGTAGGACCTCCTAAACCCGAGGTTTGTTTGTTGGGTGATTTTGAGTCATCTTCCCCTTTAAGCCTCAAATTTCAAATTGACATGTGACCCTAAGGATAAGAATGACATCTCTTCATGTTCATGTGTGTGTGTATATTCCATTGAAACTAGCATTCCTATAGACACCCCCTAGGTTCCTTAGGAGAGCCCGAGGAGAGTGAGTACCCAAGTGATGCCAGCAGGCATGATCATGACTGATTATAATGTTGATGAGGATTGGCGTATAGGGTTGAGAAGACTCTTTTACAGAAGTCATATGAGATACTTGTGAATAAGGTTTCCTCTATTTGTCTTGAGCTTGTCGAATATATGTGTGCGACCCCCTTGACTTGAATTCCCAATTTGCTTACTAGCCCACCACCCTCCCATTCCCTTAAGCATGAGTTTTTAAGGCCCTTGACTCTTTGGTGAGCAATGATGTTAATGTGAATTTGGGCTACATGGACCACTTTTTTGATATGCAAAGAGGAATGTGCTTGATCTTATTTGGTCCCTAGGTATCTTTGGAGGTTTACAATCTCTCCATTGACCCTTTTTATGTTTATCCAGTGGACAGAAAAATCATATGGACCACCTTTTTTGATCACTTTTTTATTTTTCTAAGGCGTTTGACAAATTCATGAGAGCACTAACTATTATTGATGTGGTTTTATTAGTGCCATATTACATTCAGTTTTCTGATATGCATGCATTGGTATATGGTGAGCTCTCAGGAGCTTTGATAGCATTTGAGTGGAGTGCCTTGATCTTGAAGAATGAGTGGTTGATGCTTCTCAAGCTTCACATAGAACCATTTTAAAGAGGAATAGTTGAGGTACAATTGGTACTTGACCTGGTATAATCATTCTAACTCTTCTTCCTTCTTTTTATCTTCTCTCTTTTTCTTTTTGTTTAGTTGTGGATACTAGACTGTGATTTTATTATTGATCAATTTTGAGGTAAAACTTAGGACATTGTCGAGCCAATTATGGCTAAGATCACCATTGTGCATCTCATGTATATTTTCATGCTTCATCGTTGGTTGAGTTTTTGATTTTGTAAATATTTGTTGTTGGTGGTCATGCATTTTGCTTTGTGGTTATGCGTTGGTATTGTTGGTTTTTATATATATGTGTGTCGTGTTGATGATTGTAAGTCATGTATTTCCCTTTTTCATTTGTACACATCTCATTCTTCTTTACTTTGGTCTCTTGGTTTTATATATATATGTAGTCTTGAGAGGCCTTTTTGTGAATATTGAGCGTTTTGTGGCTAGCTGTGACTCCCTGGCTTCTAATTAAGACACTGTGAGATTTAGGTGTGGGGATGGGAAGCCATATCCATTGCACAAATTTTTGTGAAATTATTTTCCCATTTATACATATTTGTTTGAAAATTTTTCTATTTTTTAATCTTTGTACATATTTTTGTGTTTTCTTTCTTAGCTTGGAGGGTTTTTTGTGCCTTTTTTAATTAGTTTTTGATTTCTAATGGCTTGGTTGCTAACTTGGATATAGGTAGAATATACATGATGGAGCACTTGTCTATAGTGTAATTTTCATTTTTCATAATAACTCCACCTCACATGTATGATATCGTGCCTTGCTTTGTACACTTCAGCATTAACCCTAGGTTTTAGTTTGTTGAAACTTGGGTTTGAGGACATTCTACTTGGTTAGTTTACCTCCAACTTCTACTTCTAAAAAAAAAGAAGAAAAAAAATGTTGGAGAGAGCTTAACCCCAGTATCTCTATTTGGGCTTGAGTAAGTGCACTGCACATCTAAATGAAATCCGCAATTAGGGAAGAAGTCTAAATATGTATTAAGTTGTTCCTATGAGAGTTCAACTGCTTTCCTAGTGCCTCTTCCATCCCAATGTTTGGCTTGGTTCAAGGCTTAATACACCAAGAAGTACCCCTCGAGCAAAGGAGCATAATGAGATAAGCAGGAAAAAAAAAAACAGAGGAAAGAAAATGTGAAGAAAAGAAACAGTGGTGAGGTTGATCATCTAATAAAGGGAAGTCCATGAGCCAAGTAAATTGACCTCTTAGCCTATTTTAGCCTACCATTAAGAGCCAATATACTTCACAGAGAGCACCAAGGCAATACATCAGGTCATTGTGTTGTGTGGGGTAAAAAATGAAAGTCAGGGGCGCATTCATAGCCTAAATGTCTCCTAATTGTATGTTTTACTTGTATATAACATAGTGGCAAGAATGTTAGGGTGATAAAATCAATTTAGGGGTGTACACATTTCCCCTTTTTCCTTGTACATATGCCATGGTTTTGAAAAAATTCAAAAATATTTTAAAGATTTTGTGGGCATATTTTCTGCAAACTCTCACAGGATCTCACTCATCGACTTAAGGGAACAAAAGGGTCTAAAAGGCATGTTGCATATGCTAAATGCAATCATGATTTTTACAAAAGTGAGTTAGGTTCTAGTAGTTTTTTTGTTTCTTTTTTTTTTTGCTCGAGGGCAAGAAAAGTCTTGGTGTGGGTATTTGTTCGGGTGTGATACCTGTGAATTTTATAACTCATTCTACCTAGATTTTGTTAAATTAGGTTGTTGATTAGTGTTTTCTTGCTTTTGTAGGCAATAAAGACAATTACTCAAATGGTAGATAATGGGTGCAAAATGTGCTGAAAGTCAGACAAGTTAACTTGGGTCAACCTTAGTGGATAACCTATGACAACCATGAAGCAAGCCTGGGTTAATTGTTAAAAAAACAGGGAAGAAGAAGAAGTCAGAAATCTAGCACGAGCAGTCCGTCCCAGCCCCATGTCCTGCTCTATTCTTGTGTTAAATTCTAGAAACTTGGCACAAGAGGCTTGTGTCACTTGGCATAACCATGTCAAGTTTGTAGACTCGAGCCTTGTATAAATCCTTGTCCCCCATTTGTGTAATTAGCTAGGGTTTTAAACTAGGTTTCCATGTAAGGTTTTAAAATAGGTTTTTAGGTACATTTTGAGGTAGAATACTTCTTGTAATCTCTCAAATATCCTTTTCAAGTTAATTAAAGCTTTAATTTTAAACTCTCTCTACTTCTTGTAAATTTTGTGTTGTTATACAAATTTTTCCCTCTAATTAGATGATTTGTTGTATTGTTCCGTTTCATGGCTTGAATAGTGAATTTTGGTGTCAATCTTGCCTTATTGGTTAGTAAGTATGTTTTTCTTACTCTATTTAGTGCCAGTCTCTCTCTCCCTTCTCTGAGCCATCAAATTTCATGCTTTTATCTTCCCATTTCTATGAAGGGTTTAAAACCCATTTCCAAATATCAAGTTTTTGATCTATTATGGATTAGATTAGTACTTAGTAGGGTAAATCAGTGAGAATAAGTGGAAGTCAGTCCACAAATTCCATTCAGTTGCTCTAACAATGGAGGCCAACGTTCATTGTTAGATTTTGAACTCCTGAGGTTGTAATGTCCCAACATATAATAGTATATTTAAATACATAATGGTTGCTTAAAAAGACATTAAAAACAGAAGACTTGTGCATTGGGGATGTCACTATCAGTTTCAAGACAAAACAAAGTTGAAAATTCCCTTGAAACCTCAAAATTTTTTTCAGGAAAAATAAGGGAAAATAGACAAACCCACTATTTGTAAATAGAGCTCTCTATTCGAAAAGTCAAAGTAGCCATCATTTCCACTTAGAACCTTTACAAGCATTATTTCCTCAACAATCTTACAATCATAAAGACAATCAAGTTTATAGGATTGAAGTGCTCCAATAATTATTTCTATCACGCTTTGAGATTTATGGACAAATAATAGTATAAAGAAGATACCACCATTAGAGAAACAAAAAAACATTCCAACTTATTGTAACATAAATAGCAAAAATGGCACAAAAGCAATAATAGGGGAGACCAAGAGCCACAACTACTATAATATGAATGTGGAGACCACGTCTATCGTCAAGATGTCACCTTCTTTGACTAACACTCGTGTTTTCCTCTTTTTCTCAGTGATCAGGACTTAGGTTGAGATGCAGTTCTATACTTAGAATGGGAAATAGAGAAAACAATAGAAAATGAGCACTAAGCCCAGTACATCACCTATGTACAGCAAAATATACATTTTCACGAGTCAATGAGCACATGCACAACTGTAGAACAAGCTTTGAAAATGTCTTTCAAGTAGAATTGCACTCTAAATTACTTATGAAATTATTTATTTTCTAGCTAGAACTTGGACCCAAGTGTATGAATGGTCGCAATGGCTTCGATTAACATATGAACTTTAAATCCCCCAATTAACGGGAAGGGTTAAAATAATGAATTCTGCTAGCAAAAACTTATGAAGGCTGATAATTGAATATTAATCGATGAACAATGAAATGGGTCCTAAAGATTCCAGTAGCCGAAGAAAACATTTTAACAATAGCAAATGAAAATTTAAACATCTTTGAAGGGTACAAGTAGTAGCTTACCTTTCGTAGTCAAATATTTCTTAAGCCTTTGTTTACGGTCCTTCTTTTGTAAAGGTTTGATTTAGATTTTTTTTTCATGAAAAATTTACTTTCGTACCCCTTTGTCCTTTAGTGACATCGTAATGCATTTTTATCATCAAAATCTTATAAATTATTCGCTACAATTCTAAATTTCTTTAAAGAAATTAAACATTTCAAGGAGGGCTCTCACGTTATCTTTCCCCTTACCCAAATCATCCTAATTAAGTTTCATGTCATGCTAAGATTCTTCGTTGCTACTCAATTCTACTATTGGCTTGATATTCCTTTGAAATTAACAAAGCTTCATGTACTTGATAAATCCATAGGGGCCTTGGTTCTCATGCTATTCTCACTTACTTTGCTTCAATAGGTGTATGATAAAAATTCCTTTACCTCAATGTGGCCTAACTCAAGACAATAACTTCAAATAAAATTCTCAATATGCTTCACATTTCATAAAATCACATTAAAAATTACCTATTGTGACCCCTATTTAACTTGTTCAACTTGATTAAATCCCAAATACTCATATTAATCATTCATTTTCCAAACACCACATCTTCCAACTCAAGGTCCCAAATGGCTCATTGAGTGATTAACTAATCTTACAGCATTTTGAGTTGAACTCATGAAAAGAACTCACTTAGATTAAAACTTAATCAAATGGCTTGCTTAGTTTCTTTAACAACTCAAATCTTCCGTGAACACTCAGCCCCTTCACACACTTAGTTCATCAAGCTGTAATCAATTTTTGCTTAAAGACTGCCGACTCTTACCCAATATTTACATCTCTAGCTAAGTCATCACATCCTTTGTGATTTCAATTGATCGATTTGCATAATAGTTGAGTCATACGCAAGTATAATTTTAAGTTAGACCTACTTGAAGCTTGATAAAGCTCCACCAATTTTATTCCTTCCCCTATTAATATAGATAGTGCATAAAACAACTCAATTGATTCCCTTGCTTGACTTCACGTCCTCAAACAACATCTACTATTCCATATCCACATATACCCAAGTCAATTCCATCATGAGTTCAAAAATTCACAACCAATTTGCACAATTAAACTAACATTCAATATAATTCCAACTAATTACAAGTAAACCACACATATTTATCAATTCATACAAACAATGTGACACCATTAACATCTCATTATAACCATGGCATAAGTTTACATACCAATTATTACAATGACCAATTTCTCATTCCAATTTCCCACTATAAGACATCATTAATCACACCATTTCTTTTGCATAATTCAATCCAACAATTGCATAACTCGCATATGCTCATAGCATAGTTGAACCTACCACTCTAATGTACTTGATTTGTATGATAATTCATGGATCTAGATTTATCTTAAAGGGTAATGGGTTACCTTTGTTGGGGGGGGGATTGAGAAGTGTAAGATGGGCAGTTGTATGGGTACATTTGGTAGTAGATTTCAGTGAGTTTGGGTAAAAGATGGCATCAGACAGGGACGGTGCCTACTTCCCTGTCCTACGGCAAAACAGGGAAGGTAGAAAAGGGTAAAAACAAAATAAAATAAAAAGACTCGGCAATGGTGGCCCGACAACGATGGTGGTAAGGGGCCTCGTCGGCGAACGGTGACAATCCGATGTGGCAGAGGTGGTAGTAGCAACAACAGGAGGGGAAGAGGCGGCGCAGGGGAAAAGGAGGTCGTGAGTCACTCCGTGTGTGTTTACTTGTCTAGTTTTATTTTTGCTTTTTTTTAATGCTTCTTTTTTTCCTTTTGGCTGCATTTTTTAGCATTTACCCCTTTATTTGGATTGGACGAGCTAGCCCCGACCCAATTTTCCTTCTTTTGCCTTTTTAATACCTTAGGTCTTTTAATTCCTACTGTGGGTCCCACTTTGTAAGGTTTGGTCAATTCATTGACCATACATTTGGCTTAATGTCATTTCTCTCCATTTTCTTGTTGTGTAATTTCATTTTTCTCAATCATTAAGAAAAATTAAACTACTCAGATCAACTTTTAGCATTATATGGGTGCATATGCATATTTACACACCAATGTATCTCTTTACAAAATTGTTTTGAATTAAATTTGCTTTGAAAATAAAAATCAATCACTTAAATAGCTCAATTCTAGCATTTCATTTGCTATCTCTTGAAGTTTGTGTGACGCACTACTCAGATAAATATTTATAACCATATGACTAATATGATAAAAGAAATAATTAAGCATGTTTATGTGTTGGGGCGTTACATTGATATACCATTTTCTTTCTCTTTTCTTAACTAGTAGATTTAATGCTTTCCTAGTTAAATTAGATACTTTGATAGCTTTTTGTAGTTACAAGGATGTTTTATGTTGATTGTGTTAATTGTGTTGTATTTTAAAAAAATTTGATTAATTATGTTTAGATTAGAATTAGTAAGTAAATAGTTTAATTAATCATATTTAGTCACATTCATTGCTTTCGTTATGTTAGAAGTTGGGCTAAAATAACAAATAACTTGATTTCAATACCGTCCCAGAGAATGACAAAATTTTCCTCCTTGCTTCCCAAAACTACCCAATCGCTGCTAGTGTCAAATTAATGGTTTGGTGTTGTTTACAGTTTTTCTGGTGTTTTTTTTTGGTTAAGCTATTCTGTGGAGTTTACAGTTTTTCTAGTGTTTTTTTTGGTTAAGCTATTCTGTGGAGTTTTGGGTTCTGCATAATGGTGGTTATGTGTTTAGAGACTAAAGGATGATTAAGATGGGTAATTGAGAGAAATTTTCGATGAAATCAAAGTGTGGGCTTTTAGTGTCTTGATTTGGGGTAGAAGTATGCTTGAGCTTTCTCTGGGTGGATTAAAAAGGAAGTCTAGAGTATGAGCTTCAAAGCCGATTATGAAAAAATGAAAAGAACTAAAACAACAATCCAACATATATAAAACTTGAGGATTTGATGCTTTCCCAAATGAAGGATGCTTTTGATATGATACCACTTGAAGAATGTGAGAATGCCCTTTAGCCAAATAAAGGCTTCGATCTTGATAATGATTCCTAAAATGATGAGAATGAAGAACAACCCACAAGAAGAACACCTTAATGAGCAAGATTATAACTCACTTGATGCATGTGAGAACGCCCTTTGGCCAAATAAAGGGCTTGATCTTAACACTGATTTCCAATATGATGTGGATGAAGAACAGCCCACAAGAAGAACATATTAATAAACTAGATTATAACTCCAAGAAAAGGAAACCCAAAGTAAATAAATGTTGTGTATTTTGTTTGTGGAAACTAGAATCCAGAGCAATCAAAAGAAGATATGTATAGGATAAAGGCTAAGCCACCACGTAGGCTAATCAACCCACCATTTAACCTTATAAATCCGAAGTATCTAAGATCAAAACAAAAGAAGTACTCATAATCACCACTATCCAAGACAGAAAAAGAAAATAGGATTCTTATAGAGAGATAAAAAGCAATAAGTTTTTACTGAACTGAAAATAACAAAAGGAATCAAGCTATTATACAGTGAGGAGTCTTCCTCTCCAAGTTTTGTATCAACAAATAGAATTATCAAGAAAACAACCAATAAAATTCTAACTAGTTGTACAATTAAATCAAAGAAAATGGGGACCACTAGATAAAAATGGGAGGCTAAAATTTGTTACACTTATACTTGCTTGATGACACGCTCTACCACCCCTTAAATTACTCATGTGATGAATAAATTGAGCGCATGACTGAAATCATTCATATTCAGGCCTATAGTGACCTTGCTCGATTTAAGCCTCAAAGCTTGCTGAACACTTGGAATATGAAGGAGAGCCATAGCATGTTGGACAATCCATCCATGTGTAGTTTAACAAAATTAGAGCCCATTTTCCTATTAAAAGTTGGGCTAGAAGTTGAAGCAGAAATCCTTATCGAAATGGAAAAAATAATAAAGAAGTACCTTGGGAGGATAATTTCTTAGGAACCTTAATTACTTATGGCTACTAATTGCCTCGCCACCCACCTAAACTTACTTCGACCCTCTTGAAAGGTCCGAGTTGGCATAGGCCTAGGAGGATCTTTCCTTAACGCGCCACTTCCATGAGCAATTATGAGAGCCCCTTGAGTCGACCACATGGCATGTTAGAGAATCTTAGTTTTGATGGCTTGCACTACATCAGGAAGGGTAGCAGCAAAGTAACTAAAATCAACATCCTTAGCAAAACTCAATTTCTTCTAGTTCCTCAATTATCAACTTCTTGTGCCGGTTTAGAGGAGTTGGAACTAGTGCATGAGAGCTTCCCATGAATTTTTTTGGTGCAGGCTTACTTAAAGCATTGTTTCCCTTCTTTGATGCCATTTTAGCTTTGGTGATGGAGAAGGAGAACATGGAGGTTTCTGGGTTAGGATTTTAGAAAATTGAAAAGAAAGAGAAAGTGATGTTGAGACAGGCCAAGTTAGTGATGAAAAGGAGTTAATGTCTAAGGATAGATGATGGGAAGTCGCAGATTAGTACGGTTTTCAATAAGAATAACACTAATAGCCGCACAACAATGGTAGAGGTTTGTAGCTAGGGGTGATAGAAACAGGTTTCGGTTAACCGAAAATTCTATTTGCAAAAATTGTAAACCAAAAATCGAACCAAAATTTTTGATTAACTAGTTTTTGGTTAACCAAACTTTTCAGCTCAACAAAAATACTAACCATAATCGAATTGAAGACAGGGTTAACCGTTAATCTAAATTGTTAATTTTTAATTTTTCTCTTTTTTTAATTTAACTATTTTACCTTTAAACTTATCTTTTTATAATTATAAAATCTACACTTAACTAACACACAATTTAGTAGTATTTTTAAAAAAAATTGAAGTTTTCATTTCGATTAACTGAATGGTTAATTTCAAAAGACCAAATTGAAACCACAAAATTTTTCGATTCAATTAACTGAACCTTTTTTTTAAAAAAAAAATCGCATCGGTTAACTGGTTTTTTTGTTCGGTTTTTCGATTTCATCTATTTTTCTCACGTCTAGTTGCAGCAGCCAATTTTAGGAAAAAATGGAGGAAATCATTTAAAAGATTTTCAAAAGATCTTCCAATCCAATTTTGAAAAGATTTCAAATCAATTTCAAAATTCAATTTTAGCTTTCGAGAAAAGATGTCCTTGTCAACAGAAGGCTATTAAATATTAATAGTCCTCATCAACATAAGAGAATGCCCAAAATAAGTATGTGAAATGACTTATCTTCAACTGACTTGATATTCTCAAGGTTATCAAAGTCAAGTGCCTTGAACATCATTTTCTTTGCCATAGAAAATATTAATAGGAAGTGCTCCACCTTAATTCATGTTCTATAGTCAATCATTCCCAATTTCCTTCGAATAAAACAAAATTGATCTTGACCAAAGGGCTTGGTAAAGATATCAACTACTTGCATGTTAGTAGGCACAATGTCTAGAAAGGTATCATCTTTTTCCACATGATCTAATGAAGTGATGTCTTGCTTCAGTATGCTTGTTCTCAGGTGTGATGTTGGATTTTTAGTGATGTTAACAAAACTCTGGCTGTTATAATGCTTCAGTTGTTGGCTGATCCATAGTATTTAACCACAACATACTCTAGTAGCACTATATTCAATCTCAGTGGTGGACAATGTCATTGAATTTTACTTCTTGGCATGCCAGGATACAAAGGATTATCCATGAAATTGGCACGAAGCTAATGTACTCTTTCTATCAAGTTATTAGCTTGCATAGTTAGCATCATAGTACTGTACCCTACAAGTTCAATGTCACCGCATCTTGGATTCCACGAATGAAGATCCTTGGTTTCATCAAGATGTTTAGATATTCCTTTCACAGCCTTGAAGCGATATTCCTTGGGGCCTAACTGGAATCGTACACATAAGGAAACACTAAACATGGTGGCATGCCTACTTGTAGTTAAATATAGTAATGATCCAATTATATCTTTGTATACCTTTACGGGGATTGACTCACTACATGTATCTAAGTTAAGCTTATAGCTTGAAGCCATCAGAGTTTTGCCATGCTTTGAACTATCAAGTCCATGTTTCTTTAGAAGTTCCTTAACGTACTTTTCTTGGTTGATGAAGATATCATCTTAGCATTGCATGATTTGCACTCCAAGGAAGAAGTTCAACTCTCCCATCATACTCAGCTCAAATTATTCACTTGTAAGATTAGAGAATTCTTTACATTAATAGCACCAAATAGTGTATCTTCAACAATTATTTGCACATGTAGGAAATCTTTCCTTTTTGTTTTAATAAACAAGGACTCATTAATCTGTCTGTTGGGCAAAGATTTAACAAAAATAAATGATATATGCAACATAACTTTTCGACATATAAAAAAAATGTATGTCGATTTATTTTGAGTACAACCCTATTCAAGATGATAGACCTACTTAATTACGCCCCCATCCAAAACGACCACCTTTTGATTCCGATTTTTTTTTATAACTTTTCCTCTTTGTTTTATTTTGCATTAATAAGACTTTATATGATTTAGATCAACATTTATCATGGTTTTGATGTTGAGTTACCCACATCCAAAACTTATTTACATCAGATAGTGGTCGTATAGGTACCTTCTAGGAAGGGTACTATACATACACATCCTGCATGTGTAGGTTGGGAAACGGGTAATTCTATTTGACCTGGAATTCGGGTTGCACGCGCTTTTTGTCATGAGCTACCTACGCACCTCTTTTATGAACGATCAAACCAACTGCTGTTCTTTCCATTTTATTTGAATTGATTTGTATTTTATTTTTGTTAAGTTGATAGCTATAACTTAATTTGATTTTGGCTTTAAATATCATTTATTTGAACTAGATTGATAGCCACAATTTTGATTTGATTTTGTCATTTGATTTTTGACTTTAATGGCTAAGTCACAATCATTTTTTTAGCCATTTCACAACAAAATTTTTTATTTACTAACTCAGTCCTTTTTGGGGTTGGTCATTTTGTTTTATTTTTATGACTTCTGATTGCACCCAAAATTTACTCATAAGCATCATACATAATCTTAGCGAGATTAAATTGACTTAGCTATTAGCCTCAAATTATTTTTAGGCCTAAATTAAATTATAAGGGAAATGCAGTGAGCTTGGTTGTATATGTGGCTCGGGTTTGGCCGATTTTGTTGGCGTTAGGATTTAAGAAAATTTTGATTTTTCTCTTTTTTTTTTTGGAAGCTTGGCTTTTCATTTGCTTCAATTACATAATGTGTAAGCAAG
>NCQV01105320.1:4237-18199 GCA_002740545.1 Lophocereus schottii | reverse complement strand
ACTTCCAAACTTCCACTGGTATCTGGTCTGGGCCCATTGCCTTCTCATTCGCCATCTTCTTCAAGGCCTCCCTAATCTCTTTCTTTGCTATATGGTCGCCCGCTCGCTGATCGCTACACTCTGCGCCCCTACTACAGTCGTCTTGCACTCCTTCCCCATTTAGAATTTTAGTAAAGAACCTTTGCCATCTCTCTCTAATTTCGTCCTTCTCAGTCAACACCTTACCTTCTTCGTCCTTGATGCACCTTACCACTCCCAAATCTCTAGTCTTCCTTTCCCTCGCCTTAGCCAGTTTGAAGACCTCCTTCTCCCTTTCCTTCGTCCGCAATCTGTGGTACAGTCTATCAAAAGCCTGGCTCTTTGCTATTGCCACCGCCTTTCTGGCTACCTTCTTCGCCGCCTTGTATCTAATCTTCTTTCGCTCCCTCTCTTCCTCCGAACTACTACTCATGAACTCTGCTGACTTTCTCCTTTACCTCTTCGTTCCACCACCAGGCGCCCTCCATCCTGTTCCCGCCTCCCCTGGAAAGACCTAGGGTTTCCTTAGCCGACCTTCGGATGCACTCCGCCATAGCCTCCCACATCGAATCGGCGTCTTCTGCCCTCCTCCGAGCTCCTTCCTCGGCTATTCTCTCTGCTATTAACCCCACCTTCTCCTTCGTGAGAGTCATATGGCGGACAATTATTAGTAAGCGTGCCAAAAGTTAGGCACATTAACCCGAAAAACCTTGGAGGACAACCCGAGATAAACATGAAGCAAGACTGGGACAACAAGCACAAAAATCATAAGAGAAACAAGGAAGAAGAACAACGCATAAATTTAGCATGGGCTGCCCATGCCAAATCTTGTTTCTACTCTATTTTTGTGTAGAATTCTAAAAACTTAGCACAATTTGTCTATGTCACATGGCATGACTGTGCCCAGTTTCTTGCATTGGGATCTATTTAAGTCCTCATCCCCCTATTTGTGTTTTTATCTAATTTGTAGGTTTCAAGAATAGGGTTTAGACTATGATTTATGAGAGATCAATGTAGATTTAGTTTCATTTCATAGTCGCATTTCAAGAGTAATGAAGTTTTGAAGCAATTAGCTTTCTTACTCTCTGTTTATTCTTCATTTTCATTTAAGTTCTTACTTTTTGAGTTTGATTTGCTAGTTTAATCCTCGAATTTACATGCTTTTGTTTGTTGATGGATTGAAATTAGTGCCTCCATTTCCTAATCATCCTTTTATTCTTTTATCTACTCTTAGTAACTCATTCTCTTTCTTCAAGAATGCAAAGTTCAAGCTCTTTCTCTCTCCTTCATCATTGGGTTTGAAAACCAATTTTTACACGTTTGAGTTTTTGGCTTTCAAAAGGTTAGATTAGGAGCAGTTGAGTTAGATTAGTGAGAATAAGTGGAGAATCTGCCTCCAATCATCATCCACTTACTCCAACAATGGAGGTCAACCTCCATTGTTGGATTTTCAAACTTCTGAGGTATTCCCCTTTCTCTTCTTCTTTTAATTAGTAAATTTAATAATTTCTTAGTTAATTACAAGCTTTGCTAGTAATTGTTAGCTAATATGATGTTTTGTGTTAATTTTGTTAATTATGCTTTGTCTTCATTTAGTTTAATTAATCATATTTAGATTAGGATTTGTGAATAGTTAGTTTAACTAATCATGCTTAGCAACATTCACTGCTTTACCCAGGTTAGAGTTGGGGCCGATAATAACTAGTGACTTAATTTTCACACCGTCCCAGAAGACAACAAATTTTCCACCTACTCACCCAAAAACATTTCAACAAATTAGCAAGGTGGCAAGAAATTAGGTCAGTTTGTGTTTTTAGGCCCTTTTTTGGTGTAGTTTACTACTGTTTTTGTGTTAGATTAGTCATGTGTGTTTAAGAACCAAAAATCTCTAACAATTAAGAAATTTGAAAAATTAAACAAATGGTAATTTTTCATTTTCCCTAATATGAGCAACAATTGTTTCATTATTATTGGGATCAATGGTTATCTCATATGGGAAATGAGAAATTGTTAGTATTATTAATGAGGGTGTAAATTGTGAAACACGTACTCTTTTGGAATGTTGGGGTTTTCATTCCAAAAATGTAGATGAAACTTGAGATATGTTTGAATGGTTGGTTGGTGATACTTATAAGTTTGAGGAAATTAGTTGTGCCTCCAGAATGTCTTTCCCTGATCTATGTGCTTTTTATGCAAGATCATATTAGGAATTTTGGATAATAATAGACCATACTTTAAGGGTGTTTCACAATAACACACCTAACTTTAAACTCGGATATTTATGTATTGTGCTATTGACTTATTTAATGTTTATGTACCAAAGCTAAGTTTGAATGTGTTTTTATCGATATCATGCAAAATTTCACAATGATATGCCATTGTATCTGTTTTGAATGCAAGAACTTTTAAGTGTATGTAATTGCATATGTTGAATATAAATGTATATTCAAATGTACACTGCCAACTAAGAACACCATTAAAATCAGTCTTAGTAACAAATAGCAAATAGGCCCATAGTATGATGCACGCACATCCAAGTTCAATATTGGGAGTATTGTCGTCCAATACCCCCAAAGAATAGTATGTTATCGTCTAAAATTTAAATCATATTATGCGGAACAACTCATTTAGTCTTTTACCCCTTCCCCTAATTCCTTTGAATATGCTGCCCCTCTTTGTGACTCTTATCAATTATTCAACCATGATACCAACTTTTATCCTCATGTTATTTCTATGGACTCTAGACTTGAGCAAGAGATGCAAAACTATAGAGAGTCCATGGAGAACATGACAAGTACACTCATACACCAGTTCTCTAAGTTGGTTAATAGGTATGTAGAGAGCATTGTGCCTATCTTGCATGAAACCAACCTTAGGTTAGGACCTTTCCTAGCCGATGGTCATTCATTAGGTGATTTTAACTCATATCCCCCTTTTAGTCCTGAATTTCATGTTGATGCCCCTTTGTATGACCTTGCGGGAGATGATGACATATCTTCACCTTCTTCTGCATATGTTTCTCCTCTTGACATTAGTATTTCTATGGATGCCTCCAAGGATGTTCTGATTATTCGTAATCCCCTTAATCCTTTAGTTTCCTCAGGAGAGCTTAAGGAGAGTGGGGAATATGAAAGTGATGCTAGTGTGCATGATCATATGTGTGATGAATTATATAACTATAATGACCACGAGCAAGAGTGTATAGTTGAGGATACCCTCTTAGGGGAGTCATTTGGGACGCTTGTGCATGAGGTTCCCCCTCCTTATCTTGAGCTTGTTAAATGTATGTCGCCTACCCCTCTTGACTTGATCCCTACTTCCTTTTCTTGTTCATCACCGTGTCCTTCCCCTGAGCATAATTCTTCTAGGCCCATGGACTATCTTTTGATGTGTAACATTAGTTTGTATTTGGCCCATATGGACAACTTTTCTTTATATGCTTAAGGGGGATATGCTTGATTTTATTTGGTCCCTAGGCACCTTTGGAGGCTACACTCCCTCCCTTGACCCTTTTCATGCATGCCTAGTGGACTTGCCTAGAAAAATCATGTGGACCACTTTCTTTAATCATTTTTTTGATTTTTCTAAGGCTTCTGATAAGTTTTAGGGAGCATTGAGTATCATTGATACAATTGTGCTTATATTCTCTTACATACATGCTTCTTAGTTGTGCACTCAGACATTTGATAAACTTCTTCAACCTTATGACAGCATATAAGTGGGTGCTCTTGATCTTGATCTATAGAGGAGTCGCTGATGCTTCTCGAGCCTCATGTAGCATCATCTTAGTGAGGTGTAGTTTGGGTGTTATTCTATCCTCAACCTAGTATGATCGTTTCAACTCTTATCTCTTCTCCTTTTTCTTTTCTTTCTTTCTTTTTGTACATAATTGTGGATATTTAGAATTGTGGTTTTCCATAGGTGATTAATATTGAGGAAAAATTTAGGATTTGTTGAGCTGAGATGGCTATAATCATCCTTGTTTGATTTGTGTGTTTTGTTTTATGTGTGTTTGTTGGTGGCATGTTTTGTTTTCTGAATATTTGTTGGTGTTTGGTTTTTTGCTTGTTGATGATGTCATAGATTTGTATATATTTGTGGATTTGAGTTGTTGGTATTGCGGTTGGATTGCTTATGTGATTACTTTTTGGCGCCTTAGTTCCCATACTGAGGACATTGTGGTGTTTTGGTTTAGGGTTGAGATGCCCATTTTTATATATTTTTTGAAAAATTTGAAAAATTTGAAAAGATTTTTCATTTTTCTTTAGGGATTTGTGTGCTTTCTTAGGTGATTGAACCCATATTGCTAAGTTATTGTGTTATACATAAATAGAGTCTGCACGATAAGATATCTAGTTGAGGATGTCGATCTAATTTTTCACAATAACATTGTCTCATATTTATGCTTTTGTGCCTACCTTGCTTATCTTTGATTCCTCAGGTCTTTTTGTTAAATTAGATGTGAACTTTTTGTTTGTCAAAGTTTCCTTCTAAGCTCTTGGAGAAATGTAAAAAAACCCCTAAAAATGTGAACAAAAACAGAGGCACTAATGTTCAAAGCCACTATCTTTAATTCACATCTTTAATTGGCTTGAATATGTGCTTATTTACTTGATTACACATGTATTTGGGCAAAGAAATAAGTGCTTTACACAATCTAATAAGACCCTTCTTTAGAGAAGGCCTAAATATTTGTAAGTCAAGTGGGCTTAGGGTGTGTGCATTTTTAATCATTAAAAAAGAAAAAAAGGAAAAAAGAAGAGCAAAGAAGTCAATTAGGTAAGAAAATGAGGATAGTGTCAATGTTGGCAACTTGATCTAATAAAATTGATACACATTTGTACGTGTACCAAGGTGTACATATCATTGCGTATTGTGTGTGGGGTGAAAAGTGGTAGTCGGGATGCATCTTGTGATTTATATTATCTTTTGATTGTACATTCTATTTGTATATGATTTGATGGTTTGGTTACTAGAGTGATGCAATTGCTTAAATTATGTGCATAATCCTCCCATTATTTGTATATATGTTCATGTTTTGGAAAAACCAAAAGGATTTTCCTTTGTTTTTAAAAGATTTTGTGGCCATTTCACTTGAAAAACTTCAAGAAACCTCAGTCACCCATTTGGGAGAACCAAGGGCTCTAAAGGGCTTACATATGCTAAATGCAACAGCAATTCCTATGAGAGTGAGTTAGATTTTAGTAGTTTTATTTTATTTTCATCGAGGATGAGCAAAAGTCTTGTTGTGGGGGCATTTGTTCAGGCCTATACGTCTGAATTTTACTCCTCATTCTACTTAAAATTAGCTTAAATAATTAATAAATCAGGTTGTTTATTAGTGTTTTGTTTATTTTGTGGGTAATAAAGAGAATTGCTTTAATGGTGGATAACTAGACCAAAGCATGCCAAAAGTTAGACACATTGACCTGAAAAACGTTAGAGGACAACTCGAGATAATCATGAAGCAAAGTAGGGTCAACAATTACAAAAATTGTGGCAGAAACAAGGAACCAGCATAATGTAGACATTTGGCATGAGTTGCTAGTGCTAGGCGATAAGGGCTGCTAGTGCCATTTGGCATAGGGTGCCCGTGCCAAATCCTGCTTCTAACATGTTTCTATGCAGAATTCTAGAAACTTGGCTCAGCCTATCGGTGCAGATTTTACTGCATTGAGATCTATTTAAAGTCCCCTTACGCCACTTGTGTAATAATCTAATTTGTAGGTTTCAAAAATAGGGTTTAGCCTATGGTTTAGGAGAGATTAGTGTAGATTTTGTTTCATTTTGTAGCCCCACATTTCAAGAATAATGAAGTTTTGATGCAATTAGCTTCCTTTTGCTCTCTTTAATCTTCATTTTCACTCAAGTTCTTACTTTGTTGAGTTTGATTTACTAGTTTAATGCCCAAATTTACATGCTTTTGTTTGTTGATGGATTGAAATTAGTGCCTCCCTTTCTCAGTCATCCTTCTATTCTCTTATCTACTCTTAATCTCTCATTCTCTTTCTTTAAGAATGCAAATTCAAGCTCTTTCTGTCTCCTCCATCTTAGAGTTTGAAAATTCATTTTTACAAGTTTGAGTTGTTGGCTTTAAATGGGTTAGATTAGGAGTGTTTGAGTTGGATTAGTGAGAATAAGTGGAGAATCCACTTCCAATCATCACCCACTTGCTCTAATCTCCATTGTTGGATTTTCAAGCTTTTGAGGTACTCGCCTTTCTCTCTCTTCTTTTAACTAGTAAATTTAATGTTTTCTTAGTTAAGCAGATGATTTGCTAATTATTGTTAGTTAATATGATGCTTCGTGTTGATTTTGTTAATTATGCTTTGTCTTGGTTTAGTTTAATCAATCATTTTTAGATTATGATCAGTGAGTAGTTAATTTAATTAATCATACTTAGTAACATTTATCACTTTTCCTAGGTTAGAGTTAGGGCGGAAAATAGCTAGTGGTTTGTTTTTTATATTGTCCCAGAGGATGATAAATTTTCCATCCTACTAACCCAAAAACACTTCGACAGTAGTCATGGAGTACCTAACTTGAACATTATAGAAAATTGTACATGACAGCCAGTTTAAGTTCCACTCTACGTGTAGACATCTTAAGCTTGTCAATTATGCTTTGCAGATGCCCTTGTGGTTTCGCAAAGCCCGTATTCCTTCCATCCAACTTCTTATAGAGGGCTTTAGACATTTTTCTAAGGTGTTAGGGCTCCAAGAAAATTTTTCCAAGTCACAAATTTCATAACTGATGTCTCGGATTAGATTAGTTCACACAATTTGGATCTAATTGGATTTGTGAAAGGGTAGTTCTCCATTAGATATCTTAGGGTATAGTTATCCTCCAAATGATGGCCTGGGGTTGGCTATGCCACCTTGGTAGATAAAAGTATTTCAAGAATTCATTGTTGGGCCCTAAGGTGTCTTTTCTTTGCATGTAAAGCATAATTGATAAACTCTATTTTAGTTTTGATGCTTTTATTCGGCATTAGTGTTTATGCTACCATGGGGGGTTATTACATAAATTGAGGTTGTATACAGAAGAGTTTTGTGGGGTCAGTTACTAGAGTTGAAATATAGTCCATCTGTGTCTTGGGAAACTTTGTGTAAGTCAAAAACAAGTTGGTGGGATAGGCCTTAAAAGCTACAGATTTGGAGCAAAGCTACCATAACTAAGCAAGAGAACACGATGTTTATACAATACCTTTATATTTGATTTATGCTCAGAATAATTATTTTATTTAGACTTTTATTTAATTTTATTTGATTTTTTTAGGTGATGAAAAATAAGAAAAATGAAGGAATTTGGTGAAAAACGAAGAAATTTGGTCAAGACCCAACGGCAACCGCATCCTATTTCTCACCCCAGCCCAAAACAAAGAGGAAAGAAGAAAAAAAAGGAAAAATCAAAACCTAAATACACCAACCAGCCCATGCGTACAGCACATGACTTCTTCCCCGTTATTTCTCGCTTCCTTCTCTCTCCTCTTGGCCCAGGTAACCCAACATTCCCCCTATTCTGGGTCCATCTCAGCTTCTCCATCTTCTCAACTCTCTCTCTCTCTTCGACAAACTCCATCAACACCAGCATCATCCCCCATGTTCATCTACCTTTACACCACCATCAATGCTCCATGCACCACCAGCACACCACCATCGTCATTCCCATCTGCACCGTCGACGTCAGGGCAAGATCGATGATCAGGATGAAGCCGGTTCGAGTACAAAGGAAGATTGCGGTGAATCTAGGTAATCTAGGTTTTAGTTTCAAATTTTTCAAGTTTAATTTAAGGGTTTTTTGGTTTTAATTTGAGTTGTTAGCAATTTAGCATTCAATCTCATTCTTTTGTTTTTGCTTTCGAGTATTAGATTTGTTTTTTAGAATACGATTTCATATATTCAAAGCTTATTTCGTTAATTTGGGTTGTTTATCACAATCTTCAGTTGTAATTGCAACGTTTTTAGGTTGGGTTTGAGCAATTTCGATATCTCCCCTTTCCCTGTTTTCGCTCTGTTTGGAGCATCATTAATGGAATTTTGTCATTTTAAGAAGTTTTGAAGCTCGTTTGTTCCTTAGTGCTGGGTTATTTGATAGCTGAGTTCGACTCCATCCCCTTTTCTGGCAGTATGTTCTCTCCTGCTTCTTCAGCTTGTTTCTTGAGTGCCCTGCTGCTTCTTCAGTAGTGTTTTGTTCTTGGGCTGAGGTTTCGATATTTTTGCCATGAGATACATATGAGAAATTCCATCTGAGTTGTGCCTTTTTTGTTCTCTGGGTTATAGAGCTGAATTTTGTGTTCTCTTGCTGAGTTGAATGTTGCTGGATTTTAGTTTAGGAGATGGTAGCTTAGAAAGCATTTAGGGTGAGCTTGGAATCATCATGAAATCAGGTTAGGTTCTATTAATTTGGGTAGTGCTTATGTAAATCTGTTTCTCTGATTCTCTAATTCTCACTTATTTTTGATTTTTCTCATGGCCTAGGCTTGTTATATTCCTAATGCTTCAATTGCTACTTCCTCTCCCCTAACCTTACAACTTGCTTGGCTGATTAGTTTTGTGTTCCTTTTATTTCTTTTACAATATGATTAAATGATATTTGGGTGTGCCATTTCAACTAATTTGAGCTTATTTAAGCCGAGAAAAAAAATCATGTGAGTAGGTGGTGGTGATTAAGAATTAGTTCTATTCAATAACTTTACTTGGTTATTTTTAATTAGTTTAGAATGATGCTTGATTAATTTATTTTTATAGTTAGTGGCCATAATCCTATTCCCATCCCTGAGGAGAGACCCTCAAGTACTACAATGAAAGGCATACGCTTGCGGCTTTATTTTTCACTTAAAATTATCGTGCAAGTTTTTGGCGTCATTGCCGGGGGCAATGGCATGAGATTAGGTCGCATTTTCTTTTTCTTTGATATTTGCTTATTAGTTGCATCTATTTTCTTTTATTTTTTTAATTTCATTATGAGTATTGAATTAGATTAGTTTTGTTCATTTCTTAAAAAAAACTCAAAACAACTAGAAAAGGTCAAAAATTGAAAGAAATTGGAAAAATTGAGAAAATTCCTAAAAATTTAAAAACTTGAAAAAATTTAAAAATAAATGCCAAGCTTCTATTTCGCTCAGTTTGGGCATGAAATATTTTGGCGATATTTAAGCAGATTGAATGATTTTCATGCTCAATATGCTGATCATTGTTTTGAGAAATATGAATTTGCCAAGGGAACTTTGAGGTTCTTAATGATGAATATTGAGGTTATGTTGAGACTATGTACCCGGGGGTTTTACGATGTTTATTCACTAAAACTCCTGATGAAATTTGGGATTTCTTTAAATATCTAGTTCATGATATGTGTGAGTATGACGAAGCTATAGAGATTTTTAGTCACCCCTCTCTCGACCCTTATATGATGCGTGTCACATCTTTAGATGAAAGTCAGTGTTGGGGGTATACCTTACGACCACTCTCATATTCCATGTGCTTATGTTTCATGTGATTATTGTGATTTCTTTTATCATGATGTTGACACTTGTCCACTAATTGGTAGACCACACAAATTAGAGGGACTGACTTCCTTTAATAGGGAGATTTACTTGCAAAGTTTACTCAAGACTGATCATAGCTCTTGCGATGATTTTGATGTTAGGAGTGAGGCACTGACTCCTTTAGGGCATGATTCTTATGATGATACGTCTTCTGATGACCTTGAGGTTTTGAGTGAGCCCTTATCTCCTTTAGTAGTTGCACCCTCCATAGAGTTTAGCATAGTTAGTGACCACCCTGTGGGTAGCCTGACTGTTCATGGCTCGTCTCTTCCCTTGGCTCCCTTAAGAGAGCTCGAGGAGAGAGATGGTTTTGAGACTGACGCTAGTTCTGATGATAAGTGTGGTATATTACTCGAGTCGGATGATACCTTTTTTGAGGAACATTTTGTTAATGAGCCTTTGGACGTAGAGGTTAGTGAGGTTACACCTCCTGACGAGCTTAGTGATCCTATTTTTGACGAGTCTTCCCCTGCCTTAGCCACCTCCATTTCATCTCTTTATTATTCCCTTCTTATTTTTCTTCCTTCTTTAGACCCTTCCAAGTCTACTTTTGTAGAGTCTGNNNNTTTTGTTCTTGGTAGTCCTTGTTAGATCAAGCTCTTGATGATAGTGACCTAGATAGACTCCAGGATCACTTTGAGGAGAAGGACTTGACTTTAGGTAGTCTTTTGAGCTTTGATTGTCACATTTTATTTGATTAGCCTTGGCTTGGTCCTTTTTCCTCCCCTTTTAGAGATGTTGGACTTCATTTCAATTATTGAGATCATTCTCGATGGCCTACGTATTCATATAGTTACATCGTTGTTAGACCATTCACTAGTACATCTGATGTTCTCTATACACATCTCTTGTTTGATTGGGCTGAGAGCTTTCATAAGCTCAAGAGAGCCTTGAGTCGTATTACTTTTATGCACTTGATTTAGGTCTCTTGTTTCTGACTATGTTCATTTTCACGAGGATTGGGCCCGATTGTTTGACAAGTTGCTTCGATCATTGGTAGGTTTTGATATGAGCAACACCTTGTGACTTGAGATAGAGTGGCCATGGTCCTCTTCAACGTCAGCTAAGCGAGGCATTAGTTTGGGTACAATCTGTGTACCCAACCGTATGATCGTTCCACTCCTCCACTCTTTTTCTTTTCTTTTCTTTTCTTTCTTACTTTTTTGCGCATAGTTGTGGATATTTAGGACTGTGATTGTATGTGTGATCAATCTTGAGGAGAAATTTGAGATTTGTTGAGCCAAGTTGGCTATGATTACCCTTAGTTGTATTATGGTGTATTTTGTTTTGTAAATACTTGATAGTTGTGGATATCTAGGATTGTGATTATGATTGTGTTATGCATGTTCTGTTTGATTTTTATTATTAGGTTCTTGTTCATTTTGGGTATCTTCATTTTTAGTATGTTTTTGTTATGAGTATTTTGTTTCCTTGGTTTGTGAGTTTTGGTTTTCTTTGGTTTTGTTTTTGTTCCCTTTTTAGTGTTTTAGTGGTTTTGTTTTGGTCTTGTATTTTGTTTTTCTTTTCTTTTGTCTCTTGTTTTGTTTCAGGTTTCCCTTAGTTTAGTTTTGTATTTAGTAGATCCTTGGTTTGGTTTTTGCAATTATGTGTGTTTGGTTTTGATTTTGGTTTTGTTTTTGTTTTTGTTTAAGAATTGGTTTTGGTTTTTGGCTTTCTTTTGTGATTTTGGTTTTGATTTTGATTTTAGTGATTTAGTTTTTGGTTTTTTTTTAATTTTTGGTGGTGTCCTAGTTTGTATATACCTGTAAATTTGTGTTGGTTTTATGATTGTATAGCTTATGTGTTGCTTTTTATCATCTTAGTTTCCACAATGAGAACATTGCGGAGTTTTGGTGTGGGGGTGAGGTGCCCATTTGTATAAAGTTTTCGAAAATTTTAAAAAATTCAAAAAAAAAGTTCTTTTTCTTTTAGAATTTGTGTGATTTCATTGACGATTGTGGTCCTATGTGACTAGTTCAATGAGTTATATATAAATAGAGTTTGCGTGATGAGACGTCTAGTTGAGAATATAGATTCGATTTTTCGTAATAACCTCATCCTATATGTGTGATTTTGTGCTATCTTGCTCGCTTTATCGCCAATTCTTAGGGTCTTGTTGTTAAGTTGGCATATGAACTTTTTATTTGTCAAAATTGCCTTCTAAGCTCCTAAAAATGTGGAAAAAAAAGAGAACAAAAAGTCTAAAAAGTGAATAAAAACCTGGGCAGTAATGTTCAAAGCCACTAACTTTGTTTCATATCTTTAATTGGCTTGAATATGTGCTACTTTACTTGATTTTACATCTATTTTTGCAATGAAATAAGTGCTTTGCACAATTAAATAAAACCCCTTTTTAGGGAAGACCCGAATATTTGTCAGTCAATCGGGTTTAGTGTGTGTGCATTATTATTCTTGAAAGAAAAAATAGAAAAAAATGGAGTGAATAAGGCAATTAGGCAAGGAAATGGGGATTGTGTTGATGTCAACAACTTGATTCATGAGAATTGATACACATTAGCACATGTACCAAGGTGTACATATCATTGCATATGTTATGTGGGGTGAAAATGAGAGTCGGAATGCTTCCTTTTGACTTAGATGCCTTCTTGTTGTACATTCTACTTTTGTGAATTGGCTACTAGGGTCATGCAATTGCCTAGATTGTGTACACAATTTGTCTATTATTTGTGTATATGTTCATATATGTTTTGAGGAAAAAAAAAACCAAAAAGATTTTCCTTTGTTTTTAAAATAAATTTTATGGGTATTTCACTTGAAAACACTCACTAGACCTCACTCGTCCACTTAGAAAACCAGGAGGTTCAAAGGGCCTGTTGCATACACTAAATGCAATCGTGATTTCTATGAATTAAGATTTTCTTTTTTCTTATTTTCTATTTCTTTTCAGGTAGTTTAGTTGTTTTACTCGAGGACGAGCAAAATTTTAGTGTGCGGGTATTTATTTACACTAAAAATACGAGATTTTTACAACACCTTTATGCCTGATTTATGCTCAGAATCATTATTTTATTTAGACTTGTATTGGATTTTATTTGATTTTTATAGGTGATAAAAAATAAGAAAAATGAAGGAATTTGGCGAAGAATAAAGAAATTGGGCCAAAGACCCAATGCGACCGACAGCCCATTTCTCGTCCCAGCCCAAAATAAAGAGGATAGAAGAAAAAAAAAAGAAAAAATCAAAACCTCAGCCCATGTGTGCAGCACTTGACTTCTTACCCCCCTTTATTTCTCGCTTCCTTCTCTATCCTCTCGGCCCAGGTAGCCTGACATTCCCCCCATGCTCGGTCTATCTCAGCTTCTCCATCTTCTCATCTCTCTCTCTTCGACGAACCCCATCAACACCAGCATCATCCACCATCTTCATCCACCTTCACACAACTATCAACACTCCACGCACTGTCAGCACACCACCATCGTCATTCCCATCTTTATCGTCCATGTCAGGGCGAGATCGACGACCAAGATGAAGCTGGTTCGACTATAAGAGCATATGCAATGGTGATCCATAATTTAGATCATAAGTGGGGGTCATACCCTCTGCATCATCCCACAAGCCAACTTTTTCTCTTTTCTTGACATCCTGTTAATCACCAACTTGAATTGCTAAATAAAATAATATTTTATAGATCCCACTACTAACATATTATTGGGTTTTAAACTTTTAAGGGCTTAATTGGGAAAAAAAAAGAGAGAGAGAAAATATGTGGGGGGCGGATCACGAACGTGAGCTGGACTGTGGCGCGAGCGAAGCGGATCACTGATGCATAACATTGTTTAGACCGTGAGCCAAATTTTTAACTCACGAGCCTTGCATTACAGCAGCTCTAAAGGAAGGTTATGGCAAATCTAGGTGATCTAGGTTTTTGTTTAAATTTTTCAGGTTTAATTTTAAATTTTTTAAATTTTAGTTCGAGTTGTTAGCAATTTAGGGTCGATTTTGATGGAGATCTCTCCATGCCTCATAATTTGGAGACTCAAATCAGTCAAGGTAATCTTATTTTACTGGCCAAAAGTTAAATAAATCATCCACATCTTCCTAAAGAAGCAAAACAGCAGGTCACGGGTTAATTCCAGCAGCAGATTTGATTTCTGACAGCTTAATTACTTAAGCCTCTTTGAGTTTTAAGTCTAATATTTTACAATGGGTTTGAAGTTCAAGAAGTTACTTTTTTAACAAAATAAGTTTCAAACTTCATGTACCCATCCAATGCAGGCAATAAACCCAAACTATCCAGACTCTCAATTTAATCAGAATGTACCCGGTTTTAAGTATGTGATTTCTTAAGCTACGCTATGGTTTAAGTCCGCGATTTTTGCATTTTTAGATTCCCCTGGATGTTACCTTTAAGGTCCAGGCAAACAATACCAATCATG
>NCQV01105308.1:1353-11734 GCA_002740545.1 Lophocereus schottii | reverse complement strand
TAGTCATCATATTTGGCATTTGATGCATGATTTGGTTTGGAGTGCATGTGCTTTATATATGTTGTTAGTGATAGTTTTTGGAGTTTTTATTTTAGGTCTTAGTTTTGCTTAGCAGTATTTCAGTAGTGCATTTAGTTTTCTTTTCATTCTACATTACATTTTACTTTTTCTTTTATTAGTTTCTTTTGTATTTTAGTTTGCATTGTCGTTAGGAGCATTCTCAAAAAGCAAAAAAAAAAAAAGCGAATTAGAAAAAAAATCCTTTGATGATGATCCTTCTAGATTTGGTAGACTTCTTTGATTTAGTTTGATCCCTGATTCACCCAAATTCTGCATAAAAATGTTTGAAAATGAGTTTTAGAAATGAGTTCCATGTTTTGACCACATTCAAGTGCGAGTTGATTATCCCATAACTCTTTACATGAATTTTGGCATGTGTTTACTAATGAGCTAGTCATGACCTTAGTAGATGTCCTATGAGGCTTTAAGCTTTTAGAGGCTATTTATCAATTTAGTCTTGTATTTTCTTTCATGTGTGACTCTTCTTTGATGTCATTTCTCTAGAACTTGNNNNGATTCTTATTCAAGATCACATTTCGCATATGCATTTAGGCAATATGATTGAGACATTTTTTTTTTGATTTGTTAAACCCAAATGGCTAAATATCCACTTTTGTTGTATATTGTATCCCTTGCTAGCCCCTTTGAGCCTATATCTAATTTTCTTAATTTGAACCTCCTAATACTTGTCTTGCCCTTAAGCCAAGACTAAATGAGCATTTTATTTTATTGCATCAAGATTGACAGGGCACTAGTAAGGTGAATTGTTATCTTTCAGTGAATTTTGGCTGTTTGGTAAAGGGATGTGAGATTTTGATAAATCCCTTATTTCATTGTACAAAGTTTAAAGAAGAGTTCGAATTTAAAGTTCGCTATGGATTTCCCATTAGGTATCATTTTTGAAAAAAAAAAAAGAAAAGCGAAAAAAAGAAAGGGACATGACAAAAAAAAGAGAAATAATAATAAAAAGAAATAAAAAGAAAAAAAAGAAAAAAATGGAAGAAAGTGTTAGCTTTGTTGGGATTATAAGTTATTTGTAATTTTCGACTCTTTCTCTCTTCAAATGGGGATGTGTTTTGTTAATAAATTATGATGGCCTAAGAAGGATGTAGTATTATGCATCGGAATTATTTAGCTCTTAGTCTCTGGCTTCTAGCTCCTTATTTCTAAAACATTTGTTCCCCTCTTACCTTAAGCCATAGCCCCATTACAACCATATGAAAGTCCTCATGATTGTCTAGTGTGTTTGCATATTCGTGGTGGCAAAATTTGAGATTCTTATCATGCTTATGGTAGGTTTGAGTCCAAGAAATGTGAATTGATAGAACCTTTATTATTATTGAACACATGCTGATGAGAGCCATATAAGTATAGTGAGGTTCTACCGGCCTTGCTAGCCTTACTTGTTTCATATGTTGAAATGACTATATTTGATGATTTGGGAAGATTGATTCAAGTTTGATATTGTGCCCTATCAAAAGGTTTTCGAAAATTTCATTCCCTAATCTATTTGTTAATGATTTTTGAATCTTTTTGGGCTACCTTTGGATCAATTTTGCCACTTGAACGTTATATGCGTCTATCTTGAGGACTTGTGTATAGTTTTGTTTTTCTTGGCATTGCTTGACAGCAAGCAATAGTTTAAGTATGGGGGAGTTTGATTACGTGCTTAACGTATACATCATTTTAGGGCTATTTTGCTTCATTTTTAGGAGAATTATGTGCTTGGTGTTATTTTTTATACTCTTATTCTCGATTTATGCTTCGATATAGTTCTTTAATATNNTACATAGGATTTTAGGCCTTTTTTCCCAGCATTTAACCTTTAATGGATATATTTTGAACTCCTTCAGGGATACCCATGTGATGCTACGCCTATGGAGCAAGAAAAGAGTAGAAAACTAGTTCCAGCTCAGACCACGGTCGGACCATGGTGTCTGCCATGGTCCGTGGTGAGTTGAGAAACTATTGCCTCTTCGTCTTCCTTTGGTTTTGTAGCTGAAAATGTCCGAGCTCTCCTATAAAAGGACTTCATTCAGCAGTAGAAGAGAAGGGCATATGCATAGAGAAATAGATAGAAAGCAAGCAAGAGGAGCATAATTTATCTTCTTTCTTAAATTTATACTCTTTTTAGTTTAGATTTTTAGTTTGGTATTTGTATTGGTGAGAAATCTTGAGCATGAGTATTTGATCTTAAGGCAGTTTGAAGCCCTTAGTTGAAGGCTATTCTCAATCAAGCCCTTCCGCTCAGATTTCACAAAATGTTGGTTAGTTGTTTAATCCTTAATCATGTGTGAATAGTTTTTATTTTATGGAGGAATTCGTTAGTTTATGAACGTGTAGTTGGATCATGTTTTAATCTAAAGAATTGTGCTTACTTTCATGTTTACTTTGATTTCATTCTATCAAGTGATTATCTTGTTGTAAGTGAATTTTTGGCCAAAATTTCCTTGCACACTTGAAACAATTGAGAGAAAAACTGAAAGGTGACATTCGATTATTACATTGCTTGATAAAACCTGACATAATGTCGCCTTGAAAGAGATATTTGCACGTTAGGAGGACATAGTGTGTAATCAAAGATGTTTAACTTGGATTAAGACAAATTAATTCGAAAGAATCACTTTTGCTTAGTTTAGGCAACTTTGGTTGCGTTCGAAAGATTACACTAAATTTTTGGATAGATTGCAAATCCTCAAAATTAACCGGTTAGAGAAAAGCGCATGCTTATCATTTTGATCCAATCAACTTTTATAACTACATGAATTCCTAGGTAGGTTTTCTTAATTGATTTAAAAATTAGTGAATTAGAAGTTGTTGAATCAAACACTCTTGAATTAGAATTTTACTTCGTATATTGTGGTAGACAAAACTCCATAGATTACGTTGGTCCTTGAGGAGTAATCTTTTTATCTATACTATGACTATCCGTGCGCTTGCGGTAGTGGGCAGTGATAAAGTTCAACCTTATCTCAAGTAAGTTACTTTCATATATGATAACATTTACACCTTATATCCCATAAGTTCAACATTCACCTTTTGTTGTGTTATAATGAAGTTCAACCTAGAGCATGGTGCCAATGAATACCATATGTAATTTATTCAAACAACAAAAATTACATGAAAATCCAACTTCAACAAATGTGGAGGTAGATACTATGATTGAGGATTAGTTTATTTGGTGGTTCCAAAAATCAGTAAGAGCTTAAATTTACCCCTTATATTGCATATTTAGCTAATTCACAACATCTTATATTATATGCTTTTCATGTTGATTAAATTTTTTAAAACTAACCTGGGTTGAAATTGTACGAATCTTTAATGACGACTGCCAAATATGCATATATCATTTGGTTCAACTGCCTTTAAGAAAAGTGACATATTGGTCTGCATTTAGACTCAATGGATTTTTATTTCACACGCAGAAAAGGTGTAAAGGGAAAAAGACTTACTTTTGTGGCGTTTGCATGCAAGGGAGTGGGGAAGGTGGATTTGAGGAGGATTATTATGGAATCCTACAAGAGGTTATTTGTGATGAATATCTTAGAAAACCACTTAAACAATATATGTTGTTTATTGGTTTGATAACAACCCTCGAGGAAGATGTTGCCCTAAACTATGTCCTTTTGTAGAGGTGAATGGCACACGAAGATATAGAAAATAGGACTCATTCATATTTGCTACTTCTGCAACCCAAGTGGTGTGCATAAGGTACCCGAATAGACTAAGAAATAAATCTAACTGGTGGATTATCATACCAATCAAACCTAGACAGAAAGTGAATAATGTATTCACTTTGCCCGTTGCATTTCAAGAGGATTAAGTATCTCACATGACACCGGTGAATGATACAATTCCTGTAACTTTGTTGAATGAAGAAGAAGACATTGAAGAGGTTGATGAAGATGGTGCAAATGAGGGAAGTGAAGAGGAGGAGTGGGATGATGATTATGAAGATACTGAAGACGAAATAGATGTCCACCATGAAGACTTTGATGATGATAATGAAACCAAGGATGATGACTAGACTAGCTCCTTCCAAATTGTATATGAAGTCAATTTAAGTACTTTAAAATTGCAGGCATGTAGACTTTGTTCAACGACAATATCTTTGGTGCTTTAGTACAATTTTCATGGTTTGATTTGCTGAAATTATTTATTTGTTGTTACTTATATTATTTGATCACCTACGCTTTATATATTTGTCACAAAGATGTTAGGTATGTCATGTGGGTGTGGTAGTAGACGTGGTAGAAATCGGGGAAGAGGCCATAATAATCAAAGTGGCCAATAAGAAGAGGATTATCAGGTGTGGCAAAACACTAATGAGACGCCTTACAATGCTTTTCTTGATCCCAACAACATCCAAAACACGAAGTTCATGCAAAATATACCTCAAACTTCTGTGTTCCTCAATGTTGACATGTCTTTCTTTTAGTCACAGAGACCTCCTGCCACTCAAACTATAGGAGCATTTATGGTCAACCAATTTGGCTTCTATATCCCGATGGCACCATTCATTCCACCTAACATGAAGAAAGGACTTGGGACCATAGTGAAGATGTTTCAAGTGATGGGAGCACGTCCAATAAGATGCTGATCAAGCTAGATCGTAAAGAGTAAGTGGTTACACTTTTACACTATGAATATTGAGAACAAAAACATATATCTAATTATTTGTTGTGAACACAAATTCCTAACTGTGAATTATTTACGAACTTCTATCCCTATGATGTGGTGTTTGAAATTATGAAGATATTTTGAGCAAATATATCTAGCTGTGGCCATCATAGGGTAAAGTTCCTAAATTACGATGGGATTTGTGGTCGGTGAGTTCAAGATAAGACAAATTACTAGGTTTGCTATAACTATAAATATATTCTTGGTGAAAACATTATTTATGTTTTGCTGGCTTTTATTTTACAAAAGCATTTCTATTGGGCTCCGGAGCATGATTCCCATATTGTGCGCAATTTTGAGGAGAAAGAGGCTAGTAGATTAAAAGATACATTTAGGAAGCTGAGAAAGAAGGACAAGCAGCTACTATGGTTGTCTGACAACACTTGGACGTCACTTCAAGAATATTAGGCTTTCGAAAAATTTCAAAAGGAGAGTAAACAAGCGAAGAAGAATCGGAACAGTGACCAAGATGGCTTAGGTCCTTCTTTGCATACATGTGGTTTAGTAAGCAAATGAGATGTTTGGTAAGTGGTTTATTTATTTTTGCGTTCATTAATTTCTATAGGTTTTATGAAATTGGAAGAACTCTCATCTATTTCAACTTATTTGCATATTGTATACGCCAAGAAGCTTAATAGGGAGCCGATTGCGATAGAACTTTTTAAAGATACTCATCAACATAAGCAGGATAACATATAGGTTGATAAGAAATCTGAAAAAACATATGTAAGTTGCCTTTACTTTTCACATGTTTAAAAATCACCCTACTCTCGTGATTTTAATGTTATATTTTGAACGCGTAATATTTTCAATCTTATTTTGTAGACGAGGCATCAATAGAAATGGGAAAAAAAATCAGAAACTTGCAATCTTCTACAGATCCTCGCTTTGATCCATCTAAAATTCCATCTGAGACAAAGCTTTGGGTGCAAGATAATTTAAACCAAAAGGAGCACGTGCATAGGCTAGGTTTAGATGGGATGAAACTTAGGCATATGTTGAAGTCTATAGCAACATCCAAGGGCAATCAAAATCAAGAGCCTGGTGTGCGAGAGAGGGTCTCCCTTTTGAACAATGAACTAAGTGCAATGGCGGAGAAAAACCGCCACACGGAAGAGATGAACCTTCATTTACAAGAGAAAGTCATGATGTTTAGCAAACCACTTAGTACTGTGCAAAACACATTAAATGAGTTCATTATGTCTCAACAAGCTTCTGACTCTGAATCAAGCCCACCCCCTTCTTCGCGCCCTCGACAGCACCATGGCTCTACTTCTTATGACCCTCCTACTTCTCCTCCTCCAAAAACAGAATGCTAAGATGATGTGATGATGGTGATCGTGATCGTGATAACAATAGGTCTGATTCAGGTGGCGAGAATCTTGGATATGATTAGGATCCTAACTACAACTATGTCAACTATTAGAAGTTTGAACATTGCTCGATTTTTATGTTATGTTGTTATGTGTGGATTACAATGGTTTGGGATTGTTAAACTTTGTAGTGAGTTTGAACTAGCCAGCTAGAACTTGAATTTGGTGTGATTTTGTATGACAGAAACATTTATGATGGTTGAATGAAAGCAAACACGTGTGATGGTTACATTATTTCCATATATGTACCACGTGTGGTAATTCTAAATTTTGCACCTGCAGGTTTTGTTGAACTTGTAATTAGACTAATGAAGTTTTTGAATTTTTATGCAGAACAGGGTGCATTTATTTCCGACGGATTCCGATGGAGTATGTCTGAATCTCCGATGAAGTCCGACGGACCCTGATAGAAATTCCAACGAACTTTGATGGAATTTCTAATGAAATTCGGAGAAATTCAATTTTTTTGAAATTTTTTCCCAACTGTTTTTCATCCGACGGACCAGTTCAGTTGGACCGCTCATGTCCATCGGAGTTTTGCCAGAGCAGCGGTCCGACAAAGTGGCCAATTCGGTCGAAATAGTTCCGAAATCGGAATAGTTCCGACTATACATTTTGTTCTGTCAGAATGCCTTCCTAACCGGCCTTATTTTGACGGATGTTTTCGGCCACCGTCAGAAAAACCTTTTTTTGACGGAAAATATAACTTTTCCTATCGAAAAATCCGTTAGAAAAATATGATTTTTAGTAGTGATAGATTAATCTTTATCCTTGTGATACTCTAATTATTAAATTTGCTATGAGTGATATTATACAGCGAAGTATAAAAATGAATACCTTTTTTAATATTATGATGGGATAATTTGAACTTGAACGCTTCTAACATAAAGGTACCTATATTTTCTATCCTTGCCATACTTAGTGAGATTTTCCCAACCGATGAGTTTTTGTTCTCTCTTATTATATTCACGATCATTTATTTCTAAACCTCCTTCAATGATTTCACACACGTACCTACTTTTTAACGGAAAGATGGATTTCTTAATGATCATGTCTTTCTGTATTATAGAAAGAACTCAAACTCATTTTACCTCTTGATTTCATATATCTACTATAAACTTTTGTCCTTGAAGGTCTCGAAGTGATTTGTATTCTTTCATATAATTGGTTCATCATAATCATTTTCTTCATATTCATCTTCCATTACTATCTCAACAAAACATGTATTGTTTTTTAAAACTAGGTTTAGTGCTTCTTCCTCACTCAACTCAAACTAGTATACGCTACATAAAATTTCCATAACCTATTTGTTCTTCCTATTTGCATAGTGCTCTACTTCTCCAGGTGCCATACATTTACAACTATCTTTTCCTATAGGACAATGAGCACCTTTTCTAAAAAATATTCACTTTTTGCGATTGGATTTATTAAAACTTTCTCTCGTATTTTTCTCCCTGTTGCATGTTAAAATTCTTTTTCTTATAAAATTCCCCTTTGTTCTCTTTTTTAGTCCATTTCCCCAGGAGTAGTTGACATGCCGGAAATTATTTCTTCATTTTCTTTTATTTTTTGATATCAAATTATTGATTAATAACTCATTTTCTTAAATAAGAAATTCTCTTACCCAACCTTAAGGTAAGTAATAACACATAATAAGGTTGGTTTCGTTATACCAATTTTGTACTAATGTAAACTAAACTAAACAATATAACTTTCTACATGTAATGGCCTAACCCATTGCCAAGTCCCGAACAGTTACCAAGAATGAATTCAAGGATTGTTGACTGGCCCCACAAATTACTTCAAACCTTGTTAACGTGCTTTCTTCTCGCTCACACGCTGCCTGGATAAATTCTCAAGAGGTCACCCCTTCTAAGATTTCTACATAGCATGCATACGTAACTATGGAGTTCTTAAGAGTGGGCCTCTCAAAAAGGAAGGTCAAACTTTGGTGATATGAATAGCCACTTCAAATTCTCTTAAACCACACTGGGTTTGTTATTTTTGCTTGCATTTGAAGAGCACAACGTCTTCGTTGTGCCTTAAAACTAATAAGCTCACACGTTCTAATGGCCGATTGGTCCACATCCAGCATCTTTACCCAACTAGATGACTGCTTAGGCAACTCTTGTCCACTAGCATAGTTCATGGTAAAGGGTCGGCTCTGATGCCATCTATAATGTCCTGAACCCTTCCTAGGTTGCAAACAGTTACCAAGAATGGCTTCAAGAATCATTGAATGGCCCTAAAAATTGCAACAATTTTTTTTGACGTGATTCATCATTGCTCACACGTCACCTGAGAAACTTTCTATGAGATCATCCATCCTAAGATTTGTCCATGACAAGCACGCTTAATTGTGGAGTTCATAAGAATGGACCTCCTAAAAAAGAGGCTACACTTGTGGTGATATGAGTAGCCACTTCAAATCCTCTTAAGCAACACTTGGTTGTTATATCAGATATCTCATGTTCAAAAGTTCTATGTTATTAATCTTTCTTTGTCATTCTTTGTCTTTTCCCTTATAATCAAGTTTAGCTCTAACTTATTCAGTTTCCATTTGCTTGTATAATGTTTTGAACATAACAGCTGTAGTTTCTTTCATTCTTAACACATTTATACTTTCCCCATCTAATGAGTCATACCAATTAGTTGCAATATTAGAAACGCTATGTTTAATATAAATTAGAAAATGTCTAGTAGTCCACATAGTATTCAAAATCAGAAAACTATTCATACCCCTATCGCAATATTCGAATACTTCTCTGCTAAAAGTTTCATTGATGTTTAGGACGTAATCCATTTGGATAATTGGGTTAAGGCAATTTTTTTCAAAGCATGTTGTTTTCTTTAGGACGAACCCAAAAGAAAATTCGATCATTCGTCCTACATCCTTTAGATTTTTACCAAACTCTGTAGATTTAAGAATTACATTCTTTGATGGGATTCAAACCCGTTTATATTAAGTTCTTCACCGATTTCATTTTCAACCACCATTTTTCCACTTTTTTTATCGAGTTTGCTCCTGCGTTCTTCTAAAGGGATAAAATTCAAATTTTCTAGTTTAATTATATTCATTTGTTGACATATTTCTTTTTTTAATTACACATTATTAGTTTCTTCATTATTGTCACTTAGGGTACCTTGTTTGCATATTATGGCTCCCACAATCTTGTTCAACTCCTCTCGATTTTGTTAATTATCAAACATATTTGTTTACCTCCTCTTGATTGTACTACTTATCTTTGGATGATTTTTCAGAGAATTTTTTTGCTTATGTTCTGATTTTGATGTCTTAGAAAAGAAATGATATTTTTTTTGGATTTTGAAAAGGATGTTTATGCTTGAGTGGAGTAATAATACTTAGATCTGGTGCACCACTATTTCTTACTTCATTGGTTAATGAAATATGGATCAATGACAATTGTCTCTTCACCTCCATAACTACATTCTTAGGATTTGCTCATCTTGATTCCAATTCTAAAAGCGTACCAGTGATATAGTTCAACTAAAAATGCGAGGCGCTATTGGAGTAATCCTTCTAGTGTGTGCATAATATGTGACTAATTTTGAGTAGGAAAAATAGATGATGATTTAAACAAAATATGCAATTAATTAACTTAATTATTTATCAACTTAATTCAGCCACTAAGGTAAGTGCATAATCATGTGGCAGCAATACCAATTAAAATAGGACCTTAAACAATTAAAACACAATCCTAAACAAGAGCACAAGATATAACATTATAAATATTGAGAGTGAGTTTCTAAGATGTGGCATACAACTTGCAGATACGAAAATTTTAGTGTCATTTTGAAAATAAAGAAGGTTCCTGGAATTTCAGTCACTAAAGCTCAAAGTACTAAAATACTAACTCCAAAAACTTAGGGTTTAAATATTTAATGGTCAACGCCTTCAGATCTAAAATAACTTATTACTCAATGATGGATGAGTAAGTGGTTTTTCTTGAGCTTTTTTGGCAGAAAGACTTTTAGGGGGAAAAGGGAGGTGTACAATTATTGTTTTCCTTTTTGGTGAGTGTTTTTCCTTAACCGCTGGGCACAAAAACTTTTTTTTTGGTAGGGGACACTAAATATTGTACCTTTTCGTGAGAGATAATTACTTTTCCATTTTATTCTTTTTCTACACTAAGTGCACGTACACATTTTTAATGAGTATATACACATTCTTTCATAACCTGAGAAATCATATTTGCTTACTAAACTATTCTGTATCTTTTCATGAGTTGGGGTATATATATAACATT
>NCQV01105291.1:9926-20347 GCA_002740545.1 Lophocereus schottii | reverse complement strand
TTTGGGTCGTTACACAGGAGATCTTAGCTATAGAATGATTAGTTTTAATACAAACCCCGAAAGTTCCTATGCATATGAGGCTATGAAGTATTAGCCTATAAACTGATCATCAGTTGCTGTACAAAACCCAAAAGTTCAATTGTATGTGCTAGGAAGTGATAACTTCTAAACTAATTAGTTTTTATACAAGACCTCAAAGGTTCTATTGCATAAGAGGCTTCTCTCAACAAAATATATGCATTTTTCAAAAAACAAATGAACCGCTCTACTTCATCTTCCAGATCCTCCCACCTACAACAAATAAGTATACGCTAAGCCAAGATCAATCACAAGAGTTTCAACATATCTTACCCATATCTACCAGAATATAGACCACTTAATGTGGTGAATGCTTTCAATCATTAAAGATAATATGGAATTGAAATACATCAAAACATAAGTGTCTAATTGCTCAAGGTGGCAATATAGAGAAGAAGTTGCTTGCAATACTTACCCAGAAACAATGTCACAGTGCTATTCAATGCTATCATCAGTATCCCTTACCTTGCCTATCAAAATCAGTCCTAAATTAGAATAGATCCAAGTATTTGATAGTACATGGTCACAATCTAAACCATATGGTAATGTATCACTAAGAAAAAAGTTCTTTCGAGGAACCATAAAAACATTATGACATTTTAATAAACAATCATAAGTAAAGCTTTCATTCCAGACCTAAACTCCTAAAGTGCATGGACATTCAAGTTACTGAGCCACTTGCTGATAGCTCCACCAGTATGCGCCATCAGCATGGTTGAAACATGATAAAACCATAAAAACAATCTAACATTAAAAAAATTGAACTTTCTGATTCCGCATGAGTCTAGAAAGCTTTAAATTGATTAAAAACAATCTGACATTAAAAAAATTGAACTTTTTGATTCCGTATGAGTCTAGAAAGCTTTAAATTGATTTGGAGCAAGTTTTGTGACAAGGAGATGTTCTACATTGCTTATACCAACATAGCCATTCTCCTCCACCATCCTACTCTAAAATGGCATCATCTGGCATAGACTATAGTCAAATCAAAACCTTTCCAAGATAATTCTCACTTGTGGAAAGGCGTGTCTAGCTAGAACTTGGAAGCAATGACAGCATATTATTGTGGGTCATTATCTTCTATCATTCAGAGAGACGCCTCAAAACTACTTAAGTATCAAAGGCACATGACAGTAAATATTGACTCAGAATTAGAAGTTGGCTCTTGACCGTAAGGCCTTTGGGTAGGCAAATCAAATTATGCTTTTTTTTGGGGAGGGGGGCACAGAATAAGATCTAGATAACCAAATATAATTTTGAAAATAAGAAGAAAGTAACTGTTGTCTTGAATATTGATTAAGGTGGGCATGTAAATAAATAATCATGAGATGTTCTTTCATAGGAGAATAGACCTAACCTAGGGGTTAATAGTGAAACAAATGAGCCTTTAAACCTTATTTATCCCAAGAATAGCATAAAAAGGCCATCAGAAGATTCACTCCTAAGACGATAGGCATGAATAGAAACCATCAATAGCTCAACACCAGTAACAACAGAAGATATCACCTTTTTTTTGTCAATTTTGAGGGGAAATGGAGGAATTTCTCTCAATTAGCCCCAACCTAATTCAAAATAGATCATTCAAGCACATTCTAACAAGATAACATGAAAAAGAAACTTGCAAGCAATATAAGTAGATGTTAGAGCTTCGCTTGCTTGCAACTAGCAGCATTCACAACCCAAATATTAGAAGACTCCATCTATAAGTGATGAAGATGGGCGCCTTCATAAGTTTATTCCTTGAATAGCTTAATCACCTGAACCTCCAAAATCCAGCACACGATGACACCACTTTTTACCCCACTACCAAATTCAATTAAGCTCTAGCAGAATTGTCATTTTTAAGATTACAAAATATTTAAACTATGATTCCTCAATAAAATCACCCTAATACTTTTAGTAACAGTATGCTTTATAAACCATGTTGCATTGACTGCTACAACATAGCAGATATCATGCAAAATATACCAACTAAATATCAATTAAAAAGGACATTTAGAACTCGAAAAGGGCAAATAACTACTCCATGTTTGACATATAACGAAGAAAAAATGTACCTTCCAAAATATAGATAGCTATTCAACAACTAAAATCACTGCTTGCCCACTTGATTTCAAGGTAAATTACATCAACAATCAAAGAAGCAACTATGATTAACAGTAATACCATCCTCAAACCAAGTAAAACATCTACAAAGACTAAATGCTAAACCCCAGTGAAACAACCACAAATAGTTAAGTAGTATATACTCAGAAATCACAATAATACCATACTCATGTTTTTCCAAATACTGCCAAACACAACAAAGATAGGGCCTGAATTCATGTGTATAATAGCAAGGTCCCATTAAATTGAAAAAGGGAAAATTGAGCGTGGAGGAGAAGAGGATGACAAAAGAAAAATAATAAGAGTGTAGAGAAGATCAAAATGGGTCTTACAGTAGAAAGAAGCAGAAAGTAATTAAGAAAACTAACCCAAAAAAGAAAAAAACAAACCAATGGTACATACCTAATGAGTGCATCTCATGAGACCTTTGGCGAAGAACTAATTTGGTAAGTAATTCAAGTTTATCACCTATAGCAGCCATGTCCTTGTGATGAGCATATTCTCTTTTAGCCATATGTTGCTAATGAGATTCTTTCATTTTAGCAATATGCACCTCATGAGCAGTTTTCATCTCTTCAATTTTCTTTTGATGGCTTGACTCTAAAGCATTAATGAGTTAATCTACTCATTTTTATCCTGAATTTCTACCACTAGGCCAACTTTACTCGGTTGCGGTCCCCGGACATCTTTAGGTGTTACTCGATGCCCAAAGCAAACGACATGATCATAATCTTGGAGCCCAAAACATTTTTCAATTACCTTAAATCGCGAGAACTCAAAATGTTTGTCTGTTGTAGAAATAATCTCCTCCTATTTTTTTGAGTGAAAAGCAATATCTTAGCCCTAGTTAAAGTAAGAAGAATAGACATTACCCATTATATAAGCCAAGTTAAAGAGCTTATAAATATTTTTCTGCATCTTGGCCTTCTAACTTTCTAGTTTTTGCTTTTCTTGTAGCCTTGAAGGTCTTTGCGACAATTGGTTGCTTCCTTTCCTTGCCCCCTTTATCAGATAAATTCTTCAATACATATACATATTACCTTCAATCAAATAAGACTGAAGATGCTCTTACCAGTTCAGCATAGATGATCTGCCTAAACGGCTTGCCACCTAAGCGATGAGGCATCTTCAAGTTACATCTATTCTCTGAATTTCAGGTACTCTTGATCTGAATTGGTAACAAATTAGGTCAATTTGAAATAAGCGAATGTGATGAATTTTAATTAAGATACGTGAAAAACATATCCATTTTAAATTAATGAAGTGAATTTGTAAAATAATAACAGTTGATAATTTGAATTTTGTTACCCAAAATTTTGGATCTGAATAGTGCTCTATAACAAACCATTCCCTGTCCTCTACAAGCATACCCCTTGGTCGCTTTTTTAGAGCAACTTGAAGACTGTTTGCTTTCCTAATGTTATTATGTTGCATACTGCCTCACCAACTCCTCGACGGTTTCCTTGTATGCTTCATTACCTGAACATTGTGATTTTCAATTACACCACCTTTAAACTTTTCCTAAAGTAAAACATATACCACATTAGTTGATAGATAAAAGTTAGACACATATAAACACCAATCACAGTACAAGTACATTACCACTACTGCAGCCCACATGGTTTCTAGATACTCAACTTGGATCTCATCCCAAGAATGGACTCAAATGGGGCACATCATACGATCACGAACAATTTTCCCTAGATTTTTGATAATGCTTTAAAATTATCGCCAACAACACCATTGTTATAGAATTCCACTCCAAGTTTTTCACCATTTTTAAGCCTAGCTACCTCCTTCACCAAACTCATGCCTCGAGGTCTAGCACTAGGATTCCTTTTCCTTTTCATTGTTGGTGAAGATATATCACCTTCATCTTTCCCAACACTAACAACCAAAATTACAAAATCAATAAGACAATTAAATAAAATGTGACTTTCTATTGTTAAGTATCTCTTACCATTTGAAGTGTTGTTATTAACAATCGTCTCCATTTGAGTATTAGAAAGAGCATTGTTTGCAAACAATAAGACAGTAGGCTTCATGATTGGAGCAAATTTGCCTTTATCATTCCAGAACCTTGATCTTTTCCATTGTTAGATCCTTGGTCTTTGACATTGCTAGTACCAGAACCAATTGAAATACGTGGCTGCTGCGTGTTTTTCTCACCTATTTTGGATAGAGGTTGCAGAGTGACATGTGTCGCACTTTTCACCTTCTTAGTCACACCTCTTGCTTGATCATCTTTCTCATGACATTCAGCTGCATACATTTCCCTTAAAGTATAACAAAGATATCATAAGTCTAAGAGCATTGTCAAATATAAAAGACAATTACTCTAATTTAGTTCGCAACTGAATAAGAAAGCACAAATCATTTCAATTTCATTATGTTAGGAAAAGCATAAAGAACAAAGTTAGATCTATAAAGGTCATTGTAAAGAAAACCTTAGAGTAAGTGTTGATGTTGGAGTGCGATTACGACCCAGTACACCTGGTGCTACGAATCTTCATTTCAAAGTTTTACCATCTCCGCATGCCATTTTACATAAATATTTAAATAGACCAAAATCAGTGAATATTGTAATCTTTAGCATTATTGTAGTAGCTTAAATAAATCATAGAAATAACACAAACAACACACAAAATGTGAATAGAAAATGAAATAGCTTTGTAATACCGCTTTATAAAACTTTTCTTTTTTCTTTTTTCTTATCACCAAAGGTCTATCAACCATCTCAGGTTCTATATCGATCCTTGGATGAGAAGTAGGCTACTCTATATCTTCAGATGAGATGCATATAAGTAAGCGTGTATCAAATCATTTGCTTCTTGATAAGCTTCATCAGCCACATCTCCACCATAATTAGCATCACCGTCTATGTTTCTTCCTTCCACTCTCATGTCATATACATCTCGAGGTTGTGATCTCACTATAACATGCCAGCCCTTATTTGCAATATCAGAGACAAAAAAACTTGTAATGCTTGGCTAACCAATACTAATGGGTCATTTGTTTTCAAACGTCATTTGCTATTAACGCTAAAAAAACCGAATCTATCTTCTTTAACTCCTTTTAGCACGTCCCACCAATTACAACGAAAAAAGACGATGTGGTTTCCCGCAAGATATTCCAACATCACTACATCAATTAACTTGCCATAGTACTCAATATCACCAGACCCATCACCAGCATTACCCACAAGAAGGACCCCACTATTCTGTGTTGTCATGCATTTGTCACGGTTTATAGTATGCAACCTAAACCCATTGGTAATATAACCGCTAAATGATTTGACATCGGGAGTAGGACCATGAGCTAATGACAACATCTCATCACCATGGATACACTTGCCTTCCTTGCACAACTTTGCAACCTGAGAATCATATAAAATGAATTAGACATATTATCCATGAAATTGACCCTAATATGAGTATAGTTACACTTTATTCTATAAATATGCTCATCCTTTCTTTGAACCATTGAACAAAATGTCTATCTTGTTCATCACCAGATAGTTGTACACCACTTTGTGCCATTATGTTAGAATGCTCACTGCAAAATAAAAAGTGTGATGTTATTATTGAATGCTTAAGAAATAATGTTAAAGTTGCTATAGTAAAATTAAATATTAGTACTTAAAAAATGATTGGACTTCTTCACAGTTCTTCAACACATACATATGAGCTCGTTCCGTCTCAAGTAAATCCAAATCAATACATCTTGCAGCTCCTATGAGTCTTCTAGCATGTGCGAAGACAAACAGAGTTCTATCAGACTTTACACCTCTATCATATTTCTCTCAGGCTGTTTGAATTTTATTTCAATACTTTGCAAATATCTAGAGCATAGAGTCATGCATTCATTTGCAATATAACCCTTGGCAATAGAACCCTAACGGTGAGCTTTATTCCCCACTAGCAACTTATACACATAAAGACACCGTTCTCCTGAGTACATCTAAGGGTATTGCATGGGCCACTAATCAAAGTCTGATTAGCTAAATGGATGAACAAATGCAACATTATATTCCAGCATGTAGGAGGTAACAAGTCCTCTAATTTTGACAGAGTTTTCGGAGCTTGAGCTTTGATCTATTCTAAGTCTTCAACTCTTAATGTCTTAGCATAAAACACTTTGAAAAATGTGCATAACTCAATGAGTGCTTCACTTACTTCCTTGTTTGGGATATCTACACATAAGATTAAAGGAAGTAATTGTTGCATGAGGATATGACAATCATGACTCTTCAAGCGTGAGATTTTAAGCTCTTTTAAATTAATGCACCCAGAGATGTTTGATAAGAAGCCATTTGAGACCTTCACTCCTTTT
The DNA here is from genome assembly GCA_002740545.1 of Lophocereus schottii. NCBI lineage: Eukaryota > Viridiplantae > Streptophyta > Magnoliopsida > Caryophyllales > Cactaceae > Lophocereus > Lophocereus schottii. Next base: position 13,831 of record NCQV01105291.1, on the reverse strand, counting down.
AAAAACTCACACAATACTTGTTTCTACTTTTGAGATAAAGTGTAAGGAGTAGAAGGAACTCAAGTTTATTCCCCTTTTGGCGAGGGTGCAATTTTGGCCTTATATTTAGAGTTTGCCAATCCAAATAAGACCGCACATTGTCTTTGGTCTTTTCCTTCATGTTCATGATAGATCCAAGAATGAAATCACATACATTTTTCTCTATGTGCATGACATCTAAATTGTGCCTCAATAAAAGGGTTTCGCAATAGGGTAATTCGAAAAGTACGCTCTTTTTGTTCTAATTGTCTCCACTCTGTTCATGAGAAAGTTTCATTTTTACATGTGCAGCTTTGGATAGGGGAATACCTTCTAGATCTTTGATTTGCTCAAGAACATCATCCCCAGATAATGGCACGGGAGCATCTCTCATTTCTATCTCTCTAAACCAATCCCTTTTTTTTCCTCAAGGTGTGCTTCTTAGGAAGGAACCTTCGATGAGCCATATGAGCCTGCTTGGAAGAATTTGGCAATCTAATGGAATGAATGAACTTTTGATAGCAAGGGCATGCTAATTTTCCTTTTGTACTCCAACCAGATAAGATTCCATAAGTTGGCAAATCATTGATTGTACCAATCAAAGCAGCATGCATGTTGAAATTTTGACCTATTGACACATTACATGTCTCCATGCCAAATTCCCATAGTTCATTTAGTTCTCCGATTAAAGGTTGGAGATAAACATCAATGGTATCTCCAGGGATAATCATAGACAAATTAAAATTTGATTGCTTCATGCAAATCCAATGGGGCATATTACATGGAACAAGCATCGCTGGCCAAAGGTTATATGGGGTAAATGCATTTGAAAAAGGCTGGAAACCATTAGTTATGAGACTGAGCCTTACATTACGCGGCTCTAAAGCAAATTTCTTATGGGTCTCATCAAAGTGTTTCCATCCTTTAGCATCGACTGGATGCCTCAAAATATCATCCTTAACACAACATTCATGATGCCATCTTATGTAAGATGTCATCTTTGAAGACATAAACAATCTTTGAAGCCTTGACTTTAGTAGGAAATAACACAATATTTTTACTGGTATCTTTTTGCCATTTTTCTTTCTCTTGGTTTCTCCACCATGCTTATCATCTTTCCACATAGAGGGATGACACCACGTACAAGCATCTAATGTCTCATCATCCTTCCAAAATAGCATACGATCATTCACACATGCATCTGGACGAGTCTACGCCAACTTCACCCATACACAAATCATTGAACATATAAAACCTCTCTATTAACATGGCATCAATCTTATCATCTATTTTATTTTCTTTTGCATCTGTTTCATTGAACTCATCTTCATTCCCATCATGAAACCCTAATAACTCAGACTCTAATTGATTCTTACCTGCTGTTTCTCTATGGTGGCACCAAAATGTAAGGATTCCATATGCAATAAGATGACCTTCAACGATTTCAGCTGAATATTGACACTGATTAGTATTTTTACATCTTATATAAAGACATTTGATAACCTTAATATCATTTCCTAACCGGCCAAATGTGAATGTTATGAACTCCCTGACGCTTTTCTCATACTCTGGATTAAAGTGCTCATTAACAAGGCTCATCCAATGCTTGCTAGGTGCCATCGACTAGTACATATATATTAGGGGGAAAAATCCAATTAGCATCTCAAAGCCACCAACTCATTGTTACATGGATATATTTGCAGAACATAACTCATAATTAAATATGATAGTTAACTAATGTCTTAAATTAAATGACCAGCTTTGTTACGTATTAACCAAAAAATTGTGACCAAGAAAATGGAGACAGCCAAATGTGCATCAATTAAATACAGGATGCCTAAGAAAGCATTCAAGTCACTTCTTGAACAAACAGAAACATATGTACAACATCAAAGTAGATCATAGCCAACACAAAAGCAAAATACAAAAATCTAGCAATAGAAATATAACTTTATTTATTTAAAATTATCTTACCATTTCCACCACAAACTGGAGTTGATAAACTTGAATTTTGTCCTCCATTATGTATAGTTTCAGGTAAATAAAGCCTTGGAGTAAACAATGGTCGTTGCACCATGTGTTTTCTTGCAGGTTGGATCATAGTTGCATGCCAATCAAGAAATCGTTGAGTCACTAATATAAGACCATCAAGTGTCTGATGAATCATAAATATATGAACAGTTTTGGAATTGCCAAGTCTGGATACCATATCCACCACCTCTTTGTCTCCTATTATTCTCCTTAACTCATTGCTCTTTTGAGAACTTTGCCACGAAAACTCCCTTACATCACCCTCATACCTATAATCTTCCTTTAATATGCCTCCTAACTCAGGCAAATCACAATCATGTTCAATCTGCTTACAACCAGTCTGTCCCACATATTGTATGAAGTTGTCAATTTCTTCAAATTTGCCCCCATAGTGCAGGTGAAGTGTAATATTAAAATCTAAACCCATTTGCATTTTAATAGATAAAACAACCAATATATTAAATCGATTTCGACAATATTAAACACAACAAAGACGAACATTGTGTTGTAGTACTGGAGTAATAATTGTCATACTTGAGCTTCATATTGTATTAAGGACAAACATTACATCTTGACGTAGCCAACATATCCTGAAAGTACTAAATCTAAATTTTTTGATAGAATAACATGAATAATTATACCGTCCGTTATTGCTCCTCTGGAAAAAAAAAAAGAACCTGAATTATTACTCAACTTATTTATTTACTTTTTTGAAATGGAAACTTCCAACGGTAGTGGGGTGAGGGTATGTTCCCTTCTACGCATTCAGTATCACACTGTCTCATAGCATGTCTGGGTTGATTTTGGAGACAGGGAATTAAAGGTGGGAAAACTAGAAAAGCCATATGGTCAAATTATGGGATTTGGTTCATTAATGACACCATCTCATAGCATGTGCATGTACTCCAATTCAATTTAATAATTAATTATACATGTACATACTTAAGTTTCAATTCAATTTATATTAAAATTCTTCAACATTAGTATTATTATTTCTTATGTGACTACTTAAAACAAGATGTGGTCCAGTCTTTTATGCCTCTAACATCTTCATAAATTTTCGCTATGCATTGTACTCCAAGCGGATAAACGAAAGATGTTGCATATCAGAATAAGAAAAACTAGTTGAGGTCAACCAATGGTGAGGACAGGTAGTTGTGAGACAATCTAAAATAAAGAGTTAATTAGCTAGAATGCAAAAGAATGAATTGAAAAAATAAAACAGTAGTTGGAATGAGAGATGCGATAATATTGGAAAATATAGTTGTCCAAGTAGTCGGAATGACTGATATGCAAGTTACAATAAACCAAAAGTGATATACAACCTATCTTTTTATTAAGTATGGTTGAGCTTCAACTCTAACAATTCAAGATAATAAGCCACTTTGAAGACCTCAAAGTAAAATCATATGCATAATTAACTTCCAATCATTCTAAAGCCTATGACACATCTTAACCCATCTCTCTCTCTCTCTAAATCATTATCCATTTTCTACTAGATCACTTAAACGAAACATCAAAGGAAAGAACAATATTTTCTAATTTATAATACTTATAAAGGGTGCAGATTGTCATGCCAAACCTAGTCCTTATCAAAGAATTCCCTGTCCATTGCCTAAAATGAAAGTTCATAAGACCCCAATGATGTTAGAAGGTCATGCTTCCAATAAGGTAACTTAAAGCCAAAGGGAAACGAGTTTGAGCAGCAACAATTTTATTGGCTCACATAATATATCCTAAGTTGAATACCAATGTCCTATGCCAAATCCTTAAAATTGCAGGAGGCTTGCAGGCAGCACCAAGATAAACCACTTTACAATGTGTCAACCAAAACCAATATTACAGGCAAACCACAA
>NCQV01105287.1:0-11033 GCA_002740545.1 Lophocereus schottii | reverse complement strand
TCTCTATTACATTTGTTGTAATTAAAGACAGTGGCCATATAGGTTGAATGCAGTTATTATATGGACCACCTAGGTGCACAGTGACATAGTACACCCACGCGGTCTAGCTCAGATTTGTATAATAAATAAGGTGGGGCCCTGCGAAATATGCATACAGTGAGGTGCTTTAATATTTTTTTTTTTTTTTTACAAATCTCTACCAAAAAGGCAATATGAAGAGTTGGTTAGGAGTTGGGCTTTCTGTCTTAAGGTCCAAGGTCCAAAACTTGTGGATAGTAAGTTGTTGAATTTTTAAAAAAGTTTTTGACCTTCTTATCCCTTCCAAAATTTGATTAGGTTTTTTTAAAAGATTTCTATTAATAAAAGTTTAAAAAAGTGTTATAACGTTTACCAAAGATAAGACTATTATTCATTAAAATCTAAAAACTATTACCGCTAGATAGGATTCTATTGTTCATCAATAAATCTTCTATTATTCACAAAAACTGAACATATTGTTCTCACAAAAACTTATTATTACAAAATGCTAGCCTATTGCTTACAAAGAAGATATCTATTGTTCACAGAATGTAAATAATGCTAGATAATATTGTTATAAAATTAAATCAAATAGTAATTAAGGATTACAATTATTTTAAGAAAAATAAGCTAAATAGTAGTATTATTAATATAAAAAAAGTTCTATTGTTCACAAAAGATTTACATGGTGTTAACAAAAATTTAACGATTGTTTACAAAAAGTTAGCCGAATGTTCACAAAACTCTAACCTATTGTTCACATAAGTATTTTCAAGTCATGATACTCGTACAAAAAGTTGTCCATTGTTCACAAAAGATTGGCCTGTTATTCACAAGCAGTTAACCTATTGTCCACAAAAATGTTTCCGGTTAAGAAATTCGGAGAAAAATATCTGCAATTTATAATGACTATTTCTATTTGAAATTATCTAAACCATTTTTAAAACATCTCATCGTTTTTTGCCTATTGATCTGCCATTGATAGAATTTCTCTCTCCTTCCCTCTCCTCTCCTCTCCAAATTTCAACACATCTAGGTTTTAATTCGAACCTCCAAACAATTTAAAAATTGAACTAGGTTAATTATGAACTTGATTGTTCAACCATAAATTATCATATTTTATACACTTTTATTATCTAATATTTGCTCAAAATAAATCATTAAATTAAATTTTATTTTGTAGGAATTATGAAGGTTTGAATTAAAATAGGCTCAAAAGTCTTCCAAAAGGAGATGGAAGGAGTGTTGGGCCATAAATACAAGAAGAACAAAGTTAAGGGCCACAGTACTAGCAAACTAGCCCAGAACGAGAAACCCGAGGCCCAGACAGGCTCATTGTCGTAGCGCATTTTCTTTTCCTCCTCCTTTTTCCCTCTTCCCCTCTTCTTTCTCTTCGAACCAGGCCTCATCCAGGCCCAAGCACTCCTTTGCCAGTCAACCTCCCTTTTCCTCCTTCTCTTCTCTCTGGGCCGGACCCAGACCGGTGCAGCCAAGAGCCCGACTCCCCTTTCCTTTCTCTCCTTCGGGCCACGAGCCATTGTTTTAATGTTCCCTAGTGTGGACTGAGCCCATTCACCTAAAGCCTCCTTCCAGCTCCATTGCATTTAACCTAACATACGCCTTGCACGTGATCACGCTACACCTCCTTCTTCTTCAGTTCTCTTTCCCAGCCACCTTTTGTTGCTTCATTTTCTTGCCCAGTTCAGCTCCTAGCCGTTACCTTCTTTCTCTCCCTCTTCACCACTAACTCCCCATCATCACCATAATCAATAGGGAGTTACAGGAAATGGAGTGTTCGAATGGGGGGTTATACAAATTGATATATGGGCGGAGAGAAGGGGTTGTTAGCTTCAATTTTTTTTATTTTTTTCTTTTAGTTCTAGATTCATACAGATTAAAGTCCACAATTTTTAGTGTGAGCTATTTCACAATTGTTAATTACAATTCAATAACTCTGTTTCATGCACAAATTGTTGGAGCTTTAGCTCGAATTTTATGGGATTCGCTCAATTTCAAATCGATTCAGTTCTCGCACCTTCTTTTTGATTCTGTATTGCTCAATATTCTGTTTTCCATTAGTTTATTTATTTTCCTTTTCGCTTTTCTTAATTTGGTATGGTTACGAGTTAATTTAGTTAGTAATCTAATTTTATAACACATCCCTGAGGATTGACATCCGTAATTCATACAACGATAAACCGTACGCTTGCGGAAAAATCACGATAAGTTTTTGGCACCGTTGCCGGGAGTGGCATTGTGAAATTAGGTTGCGTTGCATCGTAGTTTTATAATTAGAGTCGTTTGTGTCATTTTTGTTTTAGTTTCGGTTTCATTTTGATTTTTAGGACTGACTTGATCTGATTTTTGTGCAGGAATTGGAACAGAATTGATCGGTGCAAATTTTTCTGTGTTTCTATTTCTGTTTAGGAAAAAATGCTCTTATTTTGTGTTTGTGTTTATTTTCTATTTGTCATGTTAGGTTACTTAATGTTATTTGAGTCTTTTTGGTCTTTCTTTTATTCTGGGAGCATAGTTTTATTTTTGTTAGTTTGGTTGTTTTATTTACTTAATTATTTGAGTGCCTTTTTTTTGTTTTAGTCGATTGTTTATAATTGGTGTTCTAAGGTCTTTGATTTGTTTTTCTTTTTATAGAAAGAAAAAAAATAAAAACTCAAAAACCCTAAAAAATTGAAAAATTTTTGAAATTTAAAAAAAAGCATTTCAAGCATGCCAGTTTTTAGTTTCCTACAATTCGAGCAAGAACCTTTTCAGAGCTATCTATCGCGAGTTAATGATTATCGCGCTCAATTGAATCAAAATTTTGAAAAATGAAAAATTTGTGAGGTCATTGTTGTGGGTTTGAATTCTGCATCTAGAGGTCATGTAGAGTCTATGTGCTCCGGATGTTTATTAGGATTATTATCTAAAACTCAAGATGAGGTATGAGATTTCTTTGAAAAATTAGCTTGGGATACTTATGAGTTTGAACAAGCTGGAAAAAATTTTGAATACCCAGTTCATAGTAAGTATGATTTTCATGCTAATCCGTACTACCAAGATCACTTTAGGAACTCATATGACCCGTTTTACTCTTGTGCATCTCCTGTTTTCTGTGATTATTGTGATTCTTCTGATCATGATGTTCATTCTTATCCATCTCATGCTTGTGTTGATACTACATGTGTAAGTATTGAAAAGAAGATAAGTGAATTGACTGATAAAATGGTAGAGACTATGAAATAGAGAATTGCTAAATATTCTCAATGTTTTAATCAAAGTAGGGAGAATTGTAATGATCCTGACTCTAGTTTAGGATCTCTGAAACCTGAAGTTAGTCTCTATAATGATTTTGAGCCCTCTTATCAACCTAGGTCTAATTTGCAAGTTGTTGAGCCTTTGCCTAGCCTAGAACAAGAGAGTAGTCTCCCTATGTCTCTATCACAAGACCTTGCATCCACACTAGCTCACTTAAGGATGTCATTGAAGATATCCTAGTTTCTGCCAACCCACCCACTACTTTTAACGAATTTTGTGAGTTTTAGGAGGGTAAAGACCTTAAGAGTGCTAGTGAGTTAGATATGAGCCTCGCACCTGACATTGAGCATCACGAGATAAATGAGTTAGAAGCTATGTCTTTACATGAGTCATGCGAGGAGGTAATTGAGCCCACTATTTTGGACTTTGATGATGATATTCTTTCTGTGGAATATGAGTTTTTTTCTTGTGGGTTTGATATCAATGATAGTTTTAATGAGGATTTTTGTGCTGAATATAAATCTTTTTCTTTTGACACCATCCAAACTGAATTCTTTTTTGAATCTTGCAAGTCTGAATTTGTCGAGTCTGATAATTTTGTCATTGAAAAATTTGATTTAGATCAAACTCTTATGCCTTTCGAAGTTAGGAGACTTGTGGATTTTCGATCCATTATTTTTCCTAGACTGCTCATTCATGATGATCACATTTCTAGACCGATGACCACTTTATTGGCTAATTATGAGTACATTTATCTGATACCTAATTGGGCCCAACTATTTGACAAGTAGAAGCGGACCCTTACTTGCACTGCATTGATATGTTGGATGTACTTTTTCTGGCATTAACTCTTTCATTTTCATTATCGAAATCTTATTGAGAGTTGTTCATGCCTATTTGATACGCTACTTCGTGCTCTAATGGGTTTTGATTTAAGTGGCACTATTCAGCTTGATATGGAGTGGCTGATGCTCCATAGGCCTCTATTTGCATGGATTTCTGAGGTTGTAGTTTAGATGTACTTCTGCAGCTGACCTGATATAATCATTTATCTTTTTCTTTTCTTTTTATTTTGTTTTGTTTTGTATATTTTTGTTGCTTTATTTTTGTTGTTTTCGTTTTCTTTTACAATCGTGTCCTTTTTGTTTTTTTGAGTCTTGTTTTTCTTTTTGTATATTTGTTTTCCTTTTTCGTTTTAGTTTTTTATGTTTCCTTTCACTTCCAATGAAGACATTGTTTGATTTAGGTGTCGGGATGGGGGAACTTTGTTTCCAAAAAAAAAAAAAAACAACTGAAAAATTGGCAAAAATTGAAAAAAACTTGAAATTTTTGAAAATTCAAAAAGATTTTTGTTTAGTTTTGGGGANNNTATGTGCTATTTCTGATTGGTTATGTTTTCTTGTGTCTTTAGTATTATGTTGTATATAGATGTGGTGTATATTGATAGAACTTAGTCCTAAAGTATGATGTTTGTATATGATATGAACCCCTGACATTACTTCTAAGCAAGCTTGACTTTGGTAGATGAACCTGTGAGATTTTGAGCCTTAAAGACTAATTCATCGTTTTAGTCTCACATTATTCTTTCATGTGTATCTCTTTCATAATTACACCTCTAGAATTTGCTTTGATTCTTTTTGAAATCACATTTAGCATATGCATTATTATAATATGATAGAGACATTCTTTGTTTTTACGAGCTATATAGCCAAATTGCCATCCTTGCATTGAATGTTTTACCCTTTGTTAAAGCCTTTGAGCCTTGACCGTTTTTGTTGTGAACCCTTCACTTTAGCCCATGGCCTAAACATATTTTTTGTACTTAAGCCGATGCTAATGGGGCAACACTTCACTATTTGGAGGGTAACTTTTGGGTATTTTATGAATATTGGTGGTTGATCTTGGTTATGTAAAGGGATATATTATGGTGTTCATATGGAATTGAGTTGTACTACTATTGTATATGCCATTTTCTTCATCAAAAAAAAAGAAAAAAAAGCAAAAAATTAATAAAAAATAAAAAATTGAAAAAAAAATTCCAAAAAAAGTGAAAAAATGGTTGAAAAAAAAAATCTCAAATTTTCAAAAAGAGTTGTAAATAAGAGTGTTTGACATGGATGTATTCTTTTATATATACTCATTTCCAATGGTCAATTTATAATTTCTAAGGGGGTATATTCTTATCTTCTTTTGGGAGAGTCTGCAATATAGTTGATAAGTGTTGGTTGTTCATTAGTTTTGACTTTTAGCTCCTTATTTTCCAAATCAATTATCCCTCTCTTTCCCTAAACCCTTAACCCCATTACAACCCTGAAAAGTCCTCTTGGTTATTATTTTGCATATTGTATTTTAGTGGTGAACTGAGAATCTTACCAAACCCATGGTAGTTTGTATGATTGGAAGATGATTAAGTGAACCCTGTTACATTTTAAATACATGAGTGGGAGTGCTCTACATTTCTCTTAAAGTAAGTTTCTACCAGTTATGCTTGTATATAATTTCTAAGTTGGGTGAAAGATTGTGTATAGATGTCATCATTGGGATTAGAGTTTCTTGATGTGTACATTGCATTTGTATGTGATCTAATAATACTTTGGTTGCTTGAGTGATATGGTTGACTAGGACGTGTATATATCTTTCCCCTATTTTGTACATATTAATTTTTGTGAAACAAAACCACAAAGATTTTTGATTTTCTGTTTTTGGTTTTCTTTTATAAATTTTGGGGTACATCTTCTGCAAACTCTCACGAGACCTTACTCGTCCACTATGGGTAACCTAGAGGCTTAAAGGGTTTGTTGCACATGCTAAGTACAACCGTGATTCCTACGAAAGTAAGTTAAGATTTTATTTTCTTTTTCTAGAATTTTTTTTGTTTTATTTTATTCGAGGACGAGCAAAACTTAGGTGTGGGGGTATTTGTTTAACCATAAATTATAATATTTTATACCCTTTTATTATCTAATATTTGCTCAAAATAAATCATCAAATTAAATTTTAATATATTTTTGTTTATTTTGTAGGAATTATGAAGGTTTGAATAAAAATAAATAAGAGGCTCAAAATTCTTGCAAAAGGAGATGGAAGGAGCATTGCACCATAAAAAAATAAGAACAAAGCAAGGGCCACAGTACTAGCAAGCTAGCCCAGAAAGAGAAACTCGAGGCCCGGATAGGCTCATTGTCGCTACCTATTTTCTTTTCCTCCTTTTTTCTCCCTCTTCCCCTCTTTTTTCTCTCTCGGACCAGGCCTCGCTAAGTCCAAATGCCCTTTTGCCAGCCAAACTTCCTTTTCCTCCTCTTCCCTCTGGGCGGGACCCAGACCTGTGTAGCCAGAAGCCCGGCCTCCCCTTTCCTTTCTCTCCTTTGGGCCACGGGCCATTGTTTTAATGTTCCCTAGTGTGGACTGAGCCCATTCACCTAAAGCCTCCTTCCAGCTCCATTGCATTTAACCTAACATACGCCTTGCACGTGTTCACGCTACACCTCCTTCTTCTTCAGTTCTCTTTCCCAGCCACCTTTCGTTGCTTCATCTTCTTGCCCAGTTCAGCTCCCAGCTGTTACCTTCGCTCTCTCTCTTCACCATTAACTCCCCCATCATCACCATAGTCAAGAGGGAGTTGCAGGAAATGGAGGGTTTGAATGGGGGGTTATAGAAATTGATATGGCCGGAGAGTAGGGCTGTTAGCTTCAATTTTTTTTTCATTTTTTCCTTTTAGTTCTAGATTCATACAGATTGCAATCCGCAATTTTTAGTGTGAGCTACTTCACAATTGTTAATTACAATCCAATAACTGTGTTTCACGCACAAATTGTTAGAGTTTTCGTTCGAATTTTATGGGATTTGCTCAACTTCAAATCAATTCAGTTCTTGCACCTTCTTTTTGATTATGTTTTGCTCAATTTTCTGTTTTCTGTTGGTTTATTTATTTTCCTTTTCGCTTTTCTTAATTTGGTATGGTTATGAGTTAACTTCGTTAGTAATCTGATTTCATAACACATCCCTGAGAATCAACACCTGTAATTCGTACAACCATAAACCGTACGCTTCTGGAAAAATCACAACAACTTGATGATCGACACCACCATCAAAATCATCCATATGAGTTACTCCAATTCACAATTTGAAACAAATTGAAGGTAATAACATCTAAATTTCATATGAAAATCACGTGTGGACGAAAACAAGTAGAAAAGAGCCCAAAAAAAAAAAAAAAGCAGTATGAGGGGAAAAAAAAAAGTGGTGCAAAATAATAGGACGGTGAACTGCAAACGCGGGTGAGGTGGAGGTGGGTGTACAAGAAATGGGATGCCCAAGGTGAGGATACAATTTGTGGGTGGAACGCAGCAGTCAGTATTTTTTGAACTTCTCATCAATTAAATTTAGAAAAACTGTCTTAAAATAATTCCAATCATATGCCAAGTGTACTCAATAATCTAAAGTATGATATTTGTGCAAAATATATCAAAATTTTAAACTAATGCGATACCTACTTCACCAGAACTCAATTTCAACACTGGAATCTAGACAAGGAATACACGTGCATTTTTTTTTTAAAAAAAAACTTATCCAATTATATAGCAACTTTAGGAAATCTATATTATTACATAAAAGCAATGTTATGCTAACATGAAATTTTCTTACATGGTCAAAAATCAATACTTTTTAGCCAGAAGATTCATTCTCACTCTTAATCACGGTGGTTCAATGTTAAAGTAATTACTTGTGATAAAAGGAAGGAAAAAACAATTAATCATTAATAAGAAAAATATATACATTGAAAGGAAATATTATGGTAATTCAATATTAACCATCGCATAAAAGTGGGTTGAGAAAAATGAAAGTATGCCTTAGATGTATTGTGTAATAAGAGGATATCTGTAGGATTAAAAAGCAAAATTTATCGTATGGTAGCTAGACCTGCTGTATGGTATGGATGATTAGATGGACATGTGGTTATACAAGAATGGATATAATTAGAAATGGAGTAATTAGAGACTTAGTTAGAGTAGCTCCCATCGAGGATAAGTTGAGAGAAACAAGACTCAGATGGTTTCGCCATGTGAAAAAAAGGAGGATGGACGCTCCAATGAGAGGATGTGAGAAGAACATCCTTAAAGGTAAAAGAGGAAGAGGACGACTAAAGAAGAGTTTAGACGAGATGATTAGAGAAGACATAAAAGTTGTAGGGTTGACGGAGGACATGGCCCAAGATAGGAGACTATGGCAGGATATGATTAAGATCTTAGATCATAGGGAGTTAGCCTCGCAGTTGTCTCTTGGTTGTAGTAGGGTAGGTTTCGTTCTGGTTTTTTCGTATGTCATATTTGTATGCAGGTAGTACATGCATACGAGAAGAGACATTGTTTGTTTATCTCTATTTATTAAGGTAAAGTACATTCCTCTGCTATATTGTACTTATATTTACACATTTACTACCACCTGATTTATTAGTACTTCTTAGCTCATTTCCTATTACTTATTGTTAGTTTTTCTCCATAAATGTTTTCACAAAATCATTCTTCTATAAAAGGATTTCACAAAATCTTATATTGTGGGTCTCTTGGAATCAGCTTCTCTACAGGTAAGGATGTGGGCAGAGGTAAGATTGTCTACATCTGGATCTCCACAGACCCCGTAAAAGCGGGACCTACACTGGGAAGTGGTGGTGGTGGTGGTGGTGTTGAAAGGAAATATTACAAGAACAAGAATGAAAATCCCAGGGATTGAAAGCTGCCCAACATAGAATTGCATATATTTATTTATGTAAAGTGTAAATATCATCAAAGAGTAATGCACAAAGATGTAAAGTGTATGTTTATTCCAAGGGTATTGTGTAAAGATGTTGATATTGGTTGGTATCTAAAAGATTTTGTTGTCATCTTATCGTGCATATCTTAAATTAAATATATTCTTTTTTTATGGAAAATTAAATATATTCTCACAAACTTACATATTAAATATAATCTACACTAATCTTCTATAATATTGACTCCACGTCACATCTCCCCTATATATCCACTATTTTAACTTAATTGACAGTATTAGATTATATTAAGACATGTAGCATTTGCAAAAATTGTTCATTCTAAAACTCTTTTTCTGTGTGAAGAAGAATTTCCGCAAGGTGCATCAACCATTTTTTTAAAAGTTCGGTGTTTATATTCAATTCTAAACGCACTAATTTTTCGTCTGTTTTTTCTTCTTCTTAAATTTGTAGGATCAAAATACAGTGAGGAAAAGGTCTGTTGGGAATCAAAACACAGAAAGGAAAAAGTCTGCATTGATCGAGGACTACTTAAAAAATTTATTGCTTCATTCCTGTCGTCTTCTATTTGCATCTTTGTATTTGGTTCTAAATTACACTATCCACTATTTTAACCTAATTAATACTATTAGATTAGAGTTACACTCCGTTTGCGAAAATTGTCAATTCTAATACTCTTTCTCTCTGTGAAAGAAAGATTTTCATAAGGTTCGTCAACAATTCTTTAAAAGTTTGATGTTCATGTTCAATTCTAAATAAACTTGTTTTTATTTTCATCTTCTTTTTGAATTCGTAGGGTCAAAATACATGAAGGAAATGATTTGTGTGGAGATTACATTATCACAATATAGCAAGGAAGAAGTTTGCATTGATTGAGGTCTATATAAAAAATTTCTTGCTTCATCTCTTTCATCTTGTTCTATACGTATGTTTATATTTGATTCAAATATACTCATTTTTTTAAATTTTATCTTCCTTTCGAATTTTTATGGATCAAAATATATCAAGAAAGAGGTCTTTGATTGATCGAGGTCTATTTAAAAGTTTATTGCTTCATCTCCTTTCATCTGTTTCTACTTGAATTTATTCTATTTTCGATTTTTCATGATATCACAGATTATTTCCACTATATCTGATTCTCCAAGTCAATCTTCTATTTATTTTATGCATGAAAAATAAAAGCTTCTATCTATTATACTGATAAATATCGTTACAACATCATCTAGGTATATATAAGTTCTATACATCTAGATTACATGTAAGTCTTGCTCATCAACCAAATAATACCCCCTGCATTTCTGTTGAACAAAAAGATATTTTTACATCATAAACATGACACTTTTACATCATATAAGTTACATATAAGTCTTTCACTTGATAGCACATGTTTCGCTTCTTTTATTGTTTTAACACAGTTGCAATCCACTAATATTATGTTTGTTTCCTTGATTTTTCCCCATTAAACCTAGTAATCCAACTTGACTATATTTATTTCTGTATTTTTATTTGATTTTCAGATCATAATATTACTTTGGAAAAACTAAGCTAATACAACAACAACAACAACAACAACTCTCAGTGTGGGTTCCGCTTTCGCGGGGTCTAGGAAGATCCAGCTGTAGGCAACCTTACCCCTACCGGTATTCTTACCAATAGAGAGGTTGATTCCTAAAGACCCACAAAAATATTTTTGGTAAAAACAGTTTACAGAGGGAAGAAAACAGTTTTGGGGAGAACGGTAAAGGTATGTAAAGAAGATAATCAAGGAGCGGAGACATACCTCAGCAAACCCGGGGCATCAGAAGCGAGCACAGCCTAGCCAAGCACGACCTACAGATAAGCACACAAAAACCCGCCCCACCCCAACGCATCTACAGCCACCTACGGAGCCGGACCCCTACAATCGGAGACTCTAGCCCTATCCCGCCACAGTCTTCTATCCTGAGCCATGTCCTCCGTAAAACCAACAACTCTCAGGTCCTCTCTAACCACT
>NCQV01105285.1:1041-11869 GCA_002740545.1 Lophocereus schottii | reverse complement strand
TATATATATTTTGATCATCTTAATTTTTATATTGGTTAAATATGTTATGATTCTTAGTGGATATATGCTCAATTGATTTTGTATAGGGTTTCATAATATGCTTGACATAGTTGAGTATTCAAAATTGAATATATGACCTTTATGATATTACATTTGGTGATTCAAATTTGGTTATGAGATTATGATTCTCTATATGAAAATGTCTTTAAAATACTCTAGATGAGGCTAAATGGGTTCATGTCTTTTGAAATCAATATGCTTGCTCTAAATCAGCAACTAATTAGCAAAGATTTTCATCCTTATATTGAACAACTAGCCATTGGAAATCAGGATTGTAGTTGCTAAAACAAGTTACGGAAAATCAAGGGCTTGACTATTGCACTTCGAGGCCCTGAATTGATATTGAAGATCATCTTTCCTTTCTTGAATGCTACGGTCACCTTCTCATAATCTTCCAACCTCTCCAACATCATTTGCCTATAAATTGAGAGGCATTTGTAGTCGCAGAAAACACGCAAGAGAGAGCACAAGCAACAATACTTACTTGCATACCTTGAGTTTTGATATGTTATTCATTCATTTAAGTTATATTGTTCAAAGTTATAATTAGGTGGAATCATAAATTTGAAGGGTCAACCCTACTAAACCTTGTTGAGGGTGTCAACTTATGACTTAGAACTTAGAGTATTGTAACTATCCCTCCTAAGAAAATTTGGTTAATCCTAGAGTTAGGGAACTTTAGGCGGGAATTAAGCTTGGTTGAGACTAACCTCGTTAAAACGTTGTCGTGACTTGTTTACCTTTACTTTTCTGCTTTTCTATTTTGATTATTTTGTGACTTTGATCACATCCGGTTCACCTCCTTTAGGGTGTTTTAACTAGCTAAATAAATAATTGGTATCAGAGCTAGTATGATTTTTTTAGGAGTTTACCGTCTAATGGTTCGACCCCTTGGCTAGCTATGATTTTGACTCTGATTGTCTTCTGCTTTTTAAAGGTACTAATTATTTTTTGTCGTAGGAAACAATGGAACTTTATATCAAGCATAAGGGTCCGGATATTTGGGAGATTATGATCAAAGGTCTAATAGTTACTGAAAATCGAACGATGAATATACTGCAAATGATTACAAGTGGATGTCCAAAAATTTTAAAGTCCTAAACATTTCATATTGTACTCTTACTATTGATATTTATGAGTTTAACTCACATTATGATAGTGCTAAGGAGATTTGGGAGACTTTTTATTATTTATATCGTACTAATCAAAATGTGGTATTAAGCAAATTTGTGGCACAGGATGAAATGATCATGGATGGAAACGCTAAGCAAGTGGAGGATCATCAACTACATGAAGAGCAAGAATATGAATGTGGTCATAAAATTGAAGGCCTTATGCATAATGGTGTCAAGCATGTCCGAATCGAGGCATTGCTTGAAAATGGTGAGAAAAATAAAGGCTTTTATTATTTATCTATTCTCTAAAGTGGTTAGTATGAGTTAAAATCCACGCTTGAATTTTCAAATAATAGTTTATCCCTAAGTTCACACATTTTTGATGATTTAAATACCACATAAATTTTCAACTTTCAAAGATTCTTGACTGTGGTGTTAAATCAAGAAAATGTGTCAAGATTGCGGGAAAGAAAAAATTTTCCTCATTAATTTTTCTTACTTCTAACAATTTTGAACCCACGAAGAAAAGGGTATCAAGATTTGCTCGAACTACTTCATTTTTGAATTGTGGGAAGCTATTAACTCCTCATTTAGGTAACAATAATGAATTTTCAGTAGCATTAATCCTCTTGAAAATTCAAGTGGACAATGAAAAATTAGAGTTTCACAATGGCATATGGTAAGTTATGATTTGCCAAAAGTAAAAATAGGTAAGTTCACTTGTTTTGTCATTGCCTATATATCAAGGCCTTAAAACACAGTCCAAGGCCTTGAAAATTAACCAGAACCTAGGATGTTACTGCTTGCAAGTGACCAAAATTCAAGGACTTGAGTTTTTATATCAACATCCCAAATGATTGTAACATTTGGATTCTTACTAAACAAAAGTGATGGTCTCTTTACTTTCTATTTGAGATGTATTGAAATCTTTCAAATTTTAGAATTTTAATCTGCTTAATTATCTTTGAAAGGTGAGGATGAGTAATATTTCGTCATATCTTAGGCTATATTGGCATGTGATTATTTTTATGTATAGATGATATCTTATATGTGATCTTTTTTTTTGGGTCCATAATTGTTATGATACCTAATAGTTAAATACATGATGTTGCTTATTTCTATATGAAAAGCATTATATTACTTGGTTATTCTGCTATAAACTTGATTTATTCTTTAAGGGGGAGAATTGTTTATTAATACTCTTATGTGCATCTATGTGTTCCTCATGAAAATATTAAGTTAATGTGTGCTAGCATACATGATTGACCTTAATATTAGTATTTCCTCTATATCATTTTTATGAGTGCAACATTGAGAGGGAGCACCTCTATATGCCATTAATGTGTCAAGGGGAGCTACACATATATATCAAGTTGCTATTTTTATTTGTCGTACAAAAGGGAGTGAGTTATTTGGTGTATCTCAATTGCTTGTATTTTGTATATCGTAACCTCTCTTGTTAACTCTATGCATAGTCTTGATTATTTATTCGTTAAGGGGGAGTTATTTTAATTTGGGATATGATCTTGGAATGCTACTATGGCTATATATTTTATTTGATATTGATTTTTTCCATAAATTAAGAGGAAATCCTGTTTCTTAGTACTGATGCTCTTATTAGATAAGATTGAATGTACTAAATGCAAAGTCGTAAGTGCAAAGTCGTAAGTATTGCATATAAAACATGCATTTTGGATTTCTCCTTCTTATCCAAAGTTTTTGATGAAGTGCAAAAAGGAGGAGAAAGATTAGGTCAAGCTAATTTATTTTGCGAACACATGGGCAAGTTCATAAGTTCTATTTTTACGGGGTTTTGTCTTTCATCAAAAAGTGGGAGATTCTTAACTTGCCTTGAGCTTAAGATGTGTTTATTAATATGTTTTGATGAAGGCCAAAAAGAGATTGGTCAATTAATATATTCACCGTGTTATGTTCGGATTAACTTGATATTTTTATTGTTTAAATATGTTATGATTTGAAGTAGATATATGCATCTAGTATTGCTTAATTGATTTTACGTAAGGTGCTATAATATCCTTGAGATTGTTGTGCATTCAAATTTGAATATGTGATCTTTATGATATTATATTTTCTGATTCAAATTTGACTATGAGATTATGATTCTCTATATGACAATATCTTTGACATAATCTAGATGATCCTAAATGGGTTATTATCTTTTTGACATCATGTTGCTTGCCCTAAATCAGCTACTAATCAGCAAAGATTTTCAGCTTTATATTAAGCAAGTAGCCATTAGTCGTTGAAACAAGCTGTAGAAACTCAAGGCCTTGATTGTTGTACTTCAAGGCCTTGAATTTATATTTAAGATCATCCTTCCTTTCTTAAATGCAATGGTCAGCTTCTTAATAATCTTCCAACTTCTCCAACATCATTTGCCTATAAATTGAGAGGCATTTGTAGTTGCAGAAGACACACAAGAGAGCACAAGCAATAATACTTACTTCCATACCTTGAATTTTGATTTGTTATTCATTCAATTCAGTTATATCATTCAAAGTTGTAATTAGGTGGGATTATACAGTTGAAAGTACTCTACCAAACGTTGATGAGAGTGTCAACTTGTAACTTGAAACTTAGAGTAGGCGTATTCTAGAGTTATAACTATTCCTCCTAATAAAATTGGGTTAATCCTAGAGTTAAGGAATTCTAGATGGGGACTAAGCCTAGTTGATGCTAACCTCGTTAAAAATTACTTGTCACTTGTTCACATTTGCTTTTCTGCATTTTTATTTTGATTATTTTGTGACTTTGATCATAACCCTATTCACACCCCCTCTAGGTGATTTAACTAGGCAAATCAGGCTAACAGCTTCCAATAGCCAAAACAAATTTGACTTTTCGGTCAACTCATTGCCACGTGCTTCTCTGGCTAAGACATCTCATCGATCAATCAAGTCGACTTGATGGCCGTTCAAGGAAAATAAATGGGGAAAAGTTGGGAGCATTGGTGTCTAATTCGCTACTTGCGATTCATGACATCTAATACGTCAAAACTTAGGAGTATTTAGGTCTGATAACCCTTTTTTCGTAATGTACAATATTTGTTGCTTTGCTTATATTTGTTTTGACATAATTTGTATATACAATACATAACAAGATATCAACATATATTATTAGTGATTTTCTGCTTTAACTTTAAAAACTCTAGCATGATCATATTATTTTTTACCCGCTGTAATCGCAAAGTTATAAAGATTGAATTTTTATAGATTCAATTAAATGAATTTGGGTACAATCTTTATGAATACAAAATCCTCTAATTCCTCTCTTTTAAGGATGAATTTTCCAACCTATGAATCAGGGGAAGTAGGGGCCTATTTATGAGAAATTCTCCCCCTTAAAAGTCAAGATGGGTCTTGACCTGAGTTTTGGGCCTTGACCTGGGTTTTGGGCCTTTCAATCAGGCCTTACCCTAGGCTGCTTTGACTTTCATTTGTTTTGACTTTGATTTTTACTTGGGAGTCTCCCGAACTTGGGCCAAACATTGACTTGGAAGTTGCATCGAGCTTTGACCAGACTTTGACTTGAGAGTCATTTGACGTTTGACTTGTGAGTCGATGTAGGCTTGGCCTTTGACTTTGACTTTGGCTTTGACCGCTCCTTGACTTGGACGTCGTTCGGGTTTTAGGTCGTGACTTGATTTGGTAGTCGTCTTGAGCCTCGGTTCGGGCTTTGATTTGAATTTTGACTGAGCTTGGAGTTGAAAGTCATTTGAGCTTCATCTTGGACTTGACCTGTGAGTATTTGGGCCTGGACTTGTGAATCTTTGGGCTTAATTAAAGGGTTGACTCAATTAAATTAATTTAATTTAATTTTAGTACGACATGAATAAATTTTCAGTGCCTACAAATTGCCCCCTCGAGACAATGTCATGTACAAGGCTTTTGTCGTTGGAACGTGATTGAAGTCTCGACTCTTTTTCCTGAAGCAGCTGTAACCCATTTCCTTCGTAATCTTTACCCAACATCCGTCCACAACAAATGATTGAATAAAATTTCAACATGTTTTGTCAAATTTTTATTTATTTATTTTTTTGGAAAGTTTGAATGAGTAATAACATTCGGCCAAAGAATTGGGAGGGCAAAAACATTTGGACTATGAAGTCCATCCTTTCTTGTCATTATCGGACGTGGGCCTGCTCTGGTTTTTGGGCTCTCCTTTCCTTCTTTTGGGCAGGGCCTAGACTGGTTCTGTTCACGAAGCCCGTCTTCTCGTCCCGGCTCAGAGCCCGGTCTCTGTCACTTAAGTGGCACGTCGTACGCACATGCCCATCCTTCCTTTCTTTCCTATTGTCATGCGCGAGCTTGGGCTTCCCTTATTTGCTTCTCATTTTTCTTGTTTTGTTTTCATGTGTGGGCTAGGCTCGGCTTCTATTTTCTCCCCACACCAGAGCCTGCCCTGCTTCACTTCACTTAAATGATCACGTGTGGCTCACGTGATCTCCCGCTGCCTTGTTTCCTTCTTCTTTTACGGGCTTAGCTGGGCCAGCCTTGATTTCTCATTTCATTGCTTTTTTTTCTCACAGCCCAGTGCCTAACTTCTTTCTTCACGTAGAAGATGCATGCTTCTGACATGACTTGCTGCCCTGTGCCCCTTTCCTCCTCCTCAGCCTTCGATCAGCCACCAGACGCTTAGAAGTTAGAAGCTATTGCCCACGCTTTCAAGAAACCTGAGAGCCTCTGCACTCAGCCCCCCATTTGCTGTTACAGCACCTGCTAGTGGCGTTGCTTGGTGGAAGCCTCCCATTGCTTCAACGTTTGCACGGCTCAACCCCCCATTTGAGTGGTTCATCATTTGTGCTCATTAAAGGTCCCCACTTTCTGACTTTACAATAAAGCAAGCCCAGAACCCTAGACTCCATTGTTTTTGCTGTTGCTGCTATTATCTCAAGGTGGGAGCCCTTCAAAGCAGGATTTGTTTTTTTTTTACGCACCATTTGTTGATCCTCGTATAGGTATCGACTTTCCCATCCATATTCCTTTCCCTTGTTCGCCCTTTTTTTGTTGGGTAAAGCCTCATGTCCTTTTCTTCTTTGTTAACAGAGCAAGCTCTTTCTCCTGTCACTAGTGTGCTTAACTCACTCTCTATTTTTAAATCACCTACAGAGGCCAAAGAGCCATTCTTTTGTGCCCAGAAAACTCTCCTTGTACCACCATAAAAGACCAGGTAATAACTTTGACCCCGTTTCTTTTCTTCTCTTTTTTTTGTTTTGGTTTGATTCCCATGTGAAAGAGTAAAGCTTTTGGTGCAAAAATCTAGGCATAAATCTTGAACATTTGTGTAGGCAAAAACCTGGGCATACGCGTGAGGGAGAGAGAGAGAGAAAAAGACGAACGTTTGGCCATTTTTTCCTCTCTGTTCGATTTTTGTGAGCGAAATGGAGGATTGGTGCCAAATTTCACTAAGGTGTTGCTTTGCATTTCCATTTTTTTGTGTTTGCAGATTAGTTCCTTGATTGCTATTTAGCGCTTTCACACTCTGGCCTTCATTAGCTTCCTTGAAATGTAAAAGTCAAGTCCCTTTTTTTCTTGGGTAAATTGAGTAGCTTGGAAAGGAGTAAAGAACTTTGCCCCCCCTTTTTTTTACCAAGCTATGTGTTTTAAAAAAAGGAATTTTCTTTATGCTCAGCGAGTAATGGGGTTTTGATAATTTTAAAGAGGTTTTTGGAGAATTTCGGACTGACTTGATTTGAGGTTTTGACAAGGGAGATGAAATTGGCCTAGGTGTGCTTTCTTTGCGAGCTTGACTTCCATTATGAAAGTATCGTACCTTGTGGGGGGGTTTTTTTTGGGTCATCACCTACCTTTTTTTGATGGTCATTGAGTCATGAGCTGCTTGTATTGTTGCTTGTGCAAGTTGAGGGGTCACTTGAAAAACCACTTGTGACACGGTTTGCCGCTAGGCTTTAGGCTTAGAACGGATATCGATACGCATGAAAGTGGTATGAATACTTGAAGAATTACTTGCGACACGGTTCGCCGCTTGGCCATGGGCCTTGAATGGATACCGATACGCATGAAAATGGTATGAAGATTTGAAGAACCACTTGTAACACGGTTCGCCGTTTGGCCATAGGTCTTGAACGGATACGCAAAAAAGTGGTATGAAGACTTTGAAGAACCACTTACGAAACAGTTCACCGCTTGACCATGAGCCTTGAACGGATACCAATACGTATAAAAGTGGTATGAAAACTTGAAGAGCCACTTGACAGCAGAAAGGTGATGTCTTTGATCTCTTTTCTTTCATTCATCCCTTTTTTTTGTGTGTGATGTGTTTCACTGCACTTGGTGATTTGCTGAATCTGCCTATGTACGTATGGGCACTTGTGATTCTCAATAAGATCAAGTTGTTATGTAGTTCAACTAAACATCTTTTTTTTAATTTGTTTTGCCGTTCACAGTTTATACTCTTACGGGTTAGGAGTAGTACAAAGATTTGGCTTGTGTGAACATTTTATACTCTTGTTCAAGAGCCTTCCTTTTTGAATGTGCAAATCGTTTAGTCTTTTGTTTAGGAGTCTTCTTTTTGAATGTGCGAACAGTTTAGCCTTTTGTTCGGGAGCCTTCTTTTTAAATGTGCGAATAGTTTAGTCTCTTATTCAGGAGCTTTCTTTTTTAGAACAGTTTAATTTCTTGTTTGGGAGTCTTCTTTTTTGAATTTGAGAATAGTTTAGTCTCTTATTAAGGAGTCTTTTTTTGTAATGTACAAACAGTTTAATCTCTTGTTCGTGAGTCTTCTTTTTGAATGTGAACTTTGGGTGTGTTTTTTTTTTTTTAATGAATAGTTTAAGCTCTTGTTCAGGAGCGAATCAAGCCCCCTTTTTTTTGTGGTGGTGAACAGTTTAGGCTCTTGCCCAGAAGCTAGTCTAGTATTTCCTCAAGGAAGGGTGCCGACCTCTCGGCTCGCATCGTGGTTGGAAGAAGTTTGTTCATCTTCCTTAGTTCTTTCCTTAGTTCTTTCTTTTGAATTGGCCTTAGCCCTATGGCTAGTGAGAATTACGACACGCCTCTTTACTTTCAGCGAATCATCCACCTTCACATCTAAAGTGGAAATATGCTTCATGCGTGAAGAAATTGAACTTTAGATTTCATTTGCTTTGCCGAGGTGGCTGAACACCGAATCTCTTTTTGTGAGGGCGGTGTGCTTGATAACGTCTCGCCTATGTTGATTCTGGCGAAGACCGAGGGTTTAGGTTGCTCATCCTTCTTCAACCTATGGAAGACAGAGAGCTTCGGGATTTTACCCTTTCCAATCCTTCTAAACACAAAAGGGCATTGGCGTGACGTTGACAGTTGTAACCTATCGAATACCGTCGTTTTGGGGTTGGTCCTAGCATTTTCATGATCATTATCATCAACCTCTTTAGCTGTGATATATTGCACGAGGGCTTGCTTTTCCTTATGTAGTCCCGAAATCCTCATAGGTTGCACGTTACGTAGCTGACACCAACTTTAGGCATTGCGGTGTTGCCCCCTTGACTTTGTATGACCCTTTGCGTGCTGTCAATTCTGTAGGGCTTGGCTTCGATCACATGTGCCCAAGATGTTGGCTGGCTGAAGTCATGGCTGGACCTCTTCATGAACTTGTGTGCATTAGGATCACACCCATCACTGATGCGCATCTTTGACAGCTCACCTTTTTCTTGGAGTGAGCCTTTAGAAGAGGCAACAAAACTAAGGAGAGAGACCTTAATCAATTTGCTTGGGTTCTCCCTATGCACTGGGGGCACACCCTTTTCTTTAAGAACACATCAGCTTGCTTCATTGAACTTGTGTTAAACCTTGGTTGCACTTTTAGTATTTGTACATTTGAAGACTGGCGCCGCTGAATTTGCTGCGATATTTACCTGCTTGACGGACGAGACTGAAATTGTCCTCTCATTCTTTTCTTTTCGTTGTTGTTATGGCTGCATGCTGCCATCACCACTTTCTTCAGGAGGAACATTTAGTTCTCCATTTGTTTCGTCATTGTCAATGTCAAAACATGAGGTTGTGTAGACAGCCACACTATCAAAGAAGCTTTTCATGAAGCATTCTCCTGAGCCCTCTAGTACTTCAGCATGATCCATTTCAAAATCTGACTCATCAGCCTCTTGCACTATGACGAGGCCAACTTCTGCTGTTTCATCCAAATCTAAAATGATTCTTCCTTCTCCAGCCAGTCGCATGATGCGCTCCTTGAGTATAACTCACTTTTGAAGAGGGTGACTAACGATTCTATAGTACCGACAACATTTAGGGTCGACAATCCTCCCAACTTCTTCTGGGTACTTTGGCCCGGGTAATTTGATAACACCCTTCTCGAGTAAGTCATCTAGCATGCTTGACAAATTTCAGTCAGGAAATGGATACTTCATTTCCTAAAGCTCTTTTATTGTGGGACGCTTCTTTGTCTCAACCTTGAATGACGAGCTCTTTTTGTCCCCTCGTTTTGGCTTTCACATAATGCGAATTGGCTGACTTGTAGAGGTGGACATCGCTTCTTTGATCGTGCCCTTAGAAAAGTTAACATTCCTTTCAAATTCAACTCTATCCTTTCTTGATTCAGTAGAACAGAAGGAGTTGCTGCAACGACTAGCTATCGTCACCTCCATGCCATGCGCATTGGTCGCCAATTCTTGAAAAGTCCTAGGTTTGCTCATTTGTAGGACAAACAAGTCCCAGTGCATGCTTGGTTTACATTTCAATGGCAGAAGCTTCAGACAACCGATCCTTGCACTCAAGGCTAAATGCGCGCCAGCGGTTGATATGATCAAGAACTGGCTCCTCCTTCCACTGTTTTGTGTTTGTCAGGTCAGTCATGCTGACAACGCCCTGAGTGCTATAGAACCTGTTGAGGAACTTTTACTCCATTTCTTCCCAGCTGTCAATGGACTCAGGTTCTAAGTTGGTATACCAGTTAAAGGCATTATAATTCAATGTCCCGACAAACTGTTTCACCATAAGGTCATCGTTAGTCCCAGCATTATTGCATGTCTCAATTAATTGTGCGACATACTGTTTTGGATTGCCTTTCCCATCGAATTGTTGGAACTTGGGGGGTTGGTAATCATGGGGGCATGCAAAGGGCATCAATCCTCTTAGTGTAAGGCTTGGTGTATAGGTGAGTTCTACGTGAACCTTCACCTAGCTGCGCCTTAACAGCATTGGCTATCAAGTCTTGGATTTGCTCAATGGTCATTGATCCAGAGGACTTGACATTTTTAAGTGCAATGCCTTTCTGTGGTTGCTTTTCGTTGTCGGAAGACTCGGTGTGAATGGACATTTTTTTTAAGTCCTCACTTTCCGAGTCCTTCGTGGAACATTGAGCTGGGCATTTTCTTAGCAATCTTTTCTTCTTGAATCATGATGTGCGCTTCCTTTTCTTCGTTTTCCTTGGTGAGTTTTTCTAGAATGGCCTTCATGTTAGCCATCTCCTCTTTAAGAATGGTTGTGCTTGTCATTATGGCCGGCATGACAACAATTTTGGAGGACTCAACTTCAGTCTCCAACATGCGCGCCCCCTTTGGTGAGGGTGAGGAAGAGTTACTGCCGTAGTAGTCTTCAACCTTGTAGACTGGAAATTGAAGCTGGGGGTTTCGACTTTCTCTCATCCAAGATGATGCCTTTTGCTGCGTCTTCAAGTCT
>NCQV01105257.1:0-12872 GCA_002740545.1 Lophocereus schottii | reverse complement strand
TTATTTAAAAATTATATTTTCTTTTATGGATTATTTGGAAAGAATATTTTTTTTCTAAGCAAGATTTCATGCAAGCCCAAAAACTCCTTCCTTTTCTTTTAAACCCCTAAAACCCTAAAACCCCCCTTACTATTCAACTTTCTCTCTCTCTCACCTCCATACGCCGCCCTCCATGCCGGCGGCCACCAGTTCAGCCACCATACGCCCTCCCCTTTCTTCAAGGTAATTACTTTTCTCTCCTTATTTTCTTTTGGTAGATGCATGAAGATTCTGCTTCCTTGCATTCCTCCATGCAATCAAGAGATTGGATTGACTTTATGGTTTTAAATTCTTGATTTGATATGTTCGTTTTCAAATTTAAATTTAGGGAGGCTTAAAGAGAACTCCCTAGGTATCACTGTCAGACCCCCGAATCTGACCTGACTTTAAAAATGTGCGGCAAACTATGTGGTGGTCTAAAAATTGTGAAACTTTCAAAGTAGGTACGTCTGGGGTGCTAAGTACTAGGGCTTTTGAACTGCATGATTTGGATCTGTGTAGACCAAATTATGGTCGATTTACCAGAGGTTGTCTGGGAGGTGATGGTTTGGGGACAGGTTGTAAAAAATAGGATTTTCGAGGGCCTTACAAGCCATTTATGGAGATTTGTGAACATGAAAGTTGTAGAGCACGAAATTACCCTTCTAGAATGGGCTAGAACGCTTGATTTTGACGTCAAGAACTCCAGATATGATCACTGGAAGCTAGGGTACCGAATCTGTCCAGGTTTGGTAGCAACGGATAGTACGGTTTAGTGTCCTAAATTGGTCTAAAAATAATGGAAAAATTTCCGAGGTCTAGAATTAGGCTAGAATCTGACCCTATGTTGAGGAAAAGCTAAGAACAAATTTTTGGTTTCTCAAGTGGAGCTCAGTAGGTCGCTGTAAGAGAACCGAGCCCATTGGTTGAACGGAAATTAGGTAATAGTTATGCCCTAACTCCCCCCCTCAAATAGTTAGAAAGTGATGAATTTTTCTTAGCCTGGTTGAATGTATTTGTTTGAGGTTCGGGGAATGTATTTGTTTGAGGTTCAGGGATGTGTTTTTATGATGAAGTGTGTGCTGTGACTTCCCGACTTGTGTTTCATTGTGGTAAACATGGTTTATAGTTGCCTGAATGATTTATAATGGTTTGAATGAGAACATGATTTATAATGTTTTGAAGTACTGTTGTAGGAGTCTATACTGATTTGAACTGGAAATATATAAATGTTGAGAGAAAGATTTCTTTTCTTTAAAAAAAAGGGAATTTGAGATGTCTGAGTTAGATTGGCTGTTGGAAAAACGATAATGGAAACTGACGTGTGAGTAACTGAATAAAAAGCACGGGCTGGGAGCTAGGCACCTGTCGATTGAAGGCCAAGAGTCTTCCCCAGGTATAAGTGCATGCATGTGAGTGGCCACGAGTCTCCTCAGGGTGGGCGTGGGCCAGGATTATCGATAACCGTCATATGGACGGCAGGCCAGGACTCAATTTAGTGACTGCAATAAAAGTATTACAGGCCATGAGACCCACTGGGGTTGCTCGCCATTATTTAACAGGATTAAATCAAGAGAAAACTTATTCCGAGGTTTTCCCACGAGAGTTAGATTGAAAATGCTTAGAAAAGTTGTCTTGATTTTCCCCACCCCGAAAACATTTTGAAATGAATTTGTGTGAGTGTTTTGACTGTTAGGGGCGATTATTACTCAGAGCCTTTCACTTTTCCCAAATGTTTTGTCTTTAAGTGGAGTGGACATGCATGGTAACGTGGAGACGCGATAAAGTGAGGTCGTTGCTGGGAAACATTAGGCCGATGCTGTTTAGTTAATTATTAGTTAAAATTATTTGAACACCTGAAGACTTACTTGTAAAGATTTGCTATGGACTTATTAATTATGCATAATTTATCCTTATTCTTGGTTGGTCCTTGATACTCAGCCTGGTATTTCCAAGAAGGGAATATGGCGGTAACACTCTGTATAGGCTTTTGCTGCCATATAGATCAATAATAGGAATAAAGAAAAAGAGTTAAAAATTTGGGGTGTTACAGAATTACACTATTTCACAATCCAAAAGTGTTATCTACTAGAATCAACCTCTCTGTGAACAGTCGTCTGCTTACATTTGCATCTGCCCACACCCTGCATAAATGGGATTTACATTAGGAGTTGTTGTTATTGTTTTAAAGGAGGTGGAAGGTTCACCTTTGTTGACATTAAGGGTAGAATGGGTGAATTTGTTGACTATCTTAGGTGGTGGGGTCATCGGGCATCACACCAAGATGGGTGACCAAGTAGCGATGGTCGATGTCCAAAGGCGATGGGCAACAGCTCAATTCTAGGCCAAAATAGAGTAGGCATCAACAACTTGGGGGAGCAACAGAGGCAACGACAGCAAGGAGAAGCGGTGATGATGGGCTGAAGGAGGCGGTGGTGCTGATGATAATTGTGGTCCGGTGGGCAAAAGTAGCCGCAACAGTAAGAGGGGAACATGATGCAAGGGAAGAGAAGAAGTGGGAGTTCATGGTTTCATTTTATTTGACTAACTTTCTAATCTAGGACTTATCTTCTGAAATTAGAAATTAGCTTTCTTTTTCCCCCTTCTTTCTTTTCATTTCTTTTTGTCATGTCAAATTTAATTTGAGCTTATCTTCTAATCCCAAGTGCCATATGGTCAACTTTTTGATGGAACATTTGGCCATCTATAATTTGTTATTTTGATTTTATTATGCAATTTATTTCCATTGCTAAGAAAGTTAAATAGGCTATGTCGAAATATTGCCCGGATGCATATGCATACTTGTATACAAATGTATCTCTTCACATAATTTTCTACGCTAAAGAAAATTTATAATTATTTAATCCACTCAATTTAGGCATTCCTTTTTGTAATGATTCAAAAGTCGTGTAATATATTGCTTTAATTAATATTGTAACCATGGAATTGATATCACATTAGAAATAACTAAGTATCATTAACTAACGGCGTGTTACAACTATCCATCGAATGATTTAGGAAGGAAAGCTTAGGGGTGTTGTGGTGACAATGATGTAAGAATGGCTACAGTGACTGGGTAACTAAAGCGAGGGGAAACCATGGTGATGTCTCAGGTAAAGCCAGAGAAAAGGTTGGGACTACGTGGATTGATGTTAATGACTGGTTCTTATGTGGGAGTTACAACAGCCAGATGCTTGGTGGGGGAAGGAAAGTCCTCAAGATTGAAAGAAGGGGGAGGGTAGCCATGGCTATGTAGACATGTAAAAATGGCATTTTATTTTAAATAGCCTGATGACAAAATTAATATCCCACTTTGAGTTCTTGAGGGCCCAATAGAGTTATGGTCTAAAAAACAAATCGAGTCCCTTAAGAAAATAAAGTAGTCCACAGGCGAGATTGGCAAGTCTTAGGGAGAACTCAATCAGGTTTCCTATGGAGGGAAACCGGCCGGGCTCTCAGTCAAATTCCCCCTTCTTTTCTACCTTACCAAGACCTGTTTCTAGTAGACTAATCAAACATAACCCCACTAGGATTAATATTTCATGTCCGGTTAAGTGAAGTTCTAATGGGATTAATTTAGTTATTTCTGTTACAGGGGGTGGTGTTGAAGTTTAGTTATTTCTATTTTACTATTAGTCCATCTTATTAAGAATTTCATCTTTACTGATTTCAAAAAAAAATCAAAAATTGAAAACACATACAAACGAAAGGGATTTTATTACGTGACTAATTGAGTCAGGGATCCCAAAAGCAAGCATTTGAATAGTTTGGAGACCAACCTAGAAAGCACTAGCGTTTCAGAACATAAAATTGAGGATAAAAAGATGGGCGAAGCTTAACCTCGACCTAGAACTCTTAATGACATCTTTTATGTACCTGGGACCACTAAACCATCATGTTTTAATATAATGGCGCTCGAAAATGTTACTCTCGAACTAAAGCCCCATTGCGCCCATATGCTTCCTAAGTTTACAGCCATAGAAGATACTTATATGTTTCTCTACGAGAGTTCGAAGAGCCTTGTTCGATGATGTGCTACCCTAATGTGCCTATTTATACTGTGCGATTGAAATTCATTCCCTTTGCTCTAAAGATGATGCTAAGATGTGGATGTGTAGCTTACCCAAAAGTTCCATTACCAAGTGGGATAGATTTCTATGGCTCTTCCACGAAACTAGTCCCACAATAGTAAAAATGTTAAACTTATGAATGAAACTAATAAATTTGTACAAGCTAATAGGGAGTCATTTTGGAAGTATCTTAATAGGTTTAAGAACCTCTTATCTCAATGTCCTCACTATAGTTTAGACCATGCCTCTTTATGCCAAATAATTTATGAAGGTCTTAACCAAAAAAAAAAGGACAATGGTGGCGTCTATATATCAAGAAGGATTTCTTTCCAAGACCCTTAATGATGCTTGGAAATTGTTAGAAGATCTAGCTAAGAAAGCTATGCAATGGGAACCATTAGAGATTGTAGCTTAAACTCTAGGTATAGTGGTGCCAGGAGGGTATGCGTGTTGTATCTGACTTAAGTCACTTAGTGTCTAGTTGTGATACCCTTGAAAATATGATTTAGGGGTGGGTTATACAATAATTGTAAACTTTCCAGACTCTTGAGGCTTGCTCCCAACGGCAAGCATTGGATCGTACTTTGAGAACATGCCCCTACTTTGCTCACCAACTGGCCTCAGGCTAAAAACAGGCCAACATAGCCTATTAGAGACCAAAGAATGACCCTCATACTCCTACTTTTAATCTGTGGTGGCATAAACATCCTAATTTTTCTTGAAATAGTAGACCTAATATGGTAGTGCCTAACCAATACGGAGGGTTTTCTGGAAACCCCTCACAAACTATGCTGAAGCCAATCTAGCAAGGTACTCCTAATACACCAAGGCAGCTAAGGCCTCCTCCTATTACCCAATCTCAGCCTCCTCTTAGATATAGTGAGCTTGATAAATATAAAAGGAGAATTAAAAGAGGCATGGAATGGTTATGAAAAGAGAATAATAAGAAAATGTTGCAATCAATGACTGAGCAATTTTCCTAGTTTGTTATGGAAATTAAGGAGAAAGGCACCATTCCTAATTAGCCTGAGACCAACCATAAGGGTGGAAACTCCTCTGTCTTTGCTCCTGATATTTTTAAGAAAGTTAATATCGTAATAACTTTGAGGTTAGGACGAGAGATTGATAATCATCTGGGTGATAATTTGAATGAAACGCATTTTTCACCCGCTTCCTCATCTTCTCTTAGTCCTTCTGCCACCATTGATGATTCTAGAGAGTCTTAAGAGGATGAGCCCACTACTACAGTGGCTATACCTCCGTCTAAGACTATTCCTACTCCTCCTTTGCAGGTTTAGAAACCTACAATTCCTTCCCCCAGTATGCCAAAGGGGCAGAAGGACCAGACCTATATTGACAAGATCAGGAAGGGTTTATCCCATGTCAACATCAACATTCACATGTTAGATGCCATCCAGCAAATACACCCATATGCTCGATTTCTAAAGGAGCTATGCACCACTAAGAGGGCAACTTATGAGACCTGCACCTTTATTTTACTTTAAGTTGGCTGCCTTACCTTCTACGTTATAAAATTCGTATTTTTATTAACCACATGAGTTAAATTAGTATCGATGTGCTTATATGAGCGATAATTTTATTAAAAAGAATTATTATTGCTATTATTGATTTTAAGGCTAATTCGTGCTATTTGTGCCATTAAATTATATCGATAGTTTAATTTAATCGTTATTCGATTCATTTAGTTGTTTCTCGAATGCGAGTAGATTGTTAACCTCAGAATTAGTTTCGAGGTTTATTAAAATCGAAACTTAATGTATTCAGGAATGAATGAGCGATGAGCGATTGTATTAACGATTGGGTTTAGAATAAGACGTACAAGATTAGACTGGCGATTCTAGTTGACTGAGCTTTTAAACCCAAATGAAACCCCACAAAAAAAAAGAAAAAGGAACATAGGGGGCCGAAGCCCCTTGTTTTTCTGGGAAAGGCACGACGAAGAGAGAAGGGAAGCTTCCCTGCTACCCCAAACCCCCGACCACCACTAGAGGAGAGAGGGAGCAAGAAGGGGAGGTTCATGGTGCCGGCAGCCAGAATGACGGCCGTGCGGCCGGACTCGGGCGCAACCACCAGCGAGGAGAGGAAGAGAGAGACCCAGTGAGAGGAACTGAGTGAACGGGGGCTCAAGGCACCGCGACCTGTTATCGGTGACTGTCGTGATTGAGGCCGGCGACTAGGATGGGGTTGGTGTGACGCCGACGATGAGACATAACCAAAGGAGGGCTAGGATCAGATCGGGCAAGGCTGATTCGAACTGGGTTGTAGAATGGATAGAATTGCGGGTCTGATTTCATGTGGTTTGGGGTGTAACTGTAAGAAGGGGGTCGAATTCCTAGTTTGAAGCTTTCAAATCGAGTCCCAAAAGCCATAATCGGGTCCTCTAGCATGGAATCGAGGTGGGTATTTTTCGCCTCCTAAGTATTAGTAGTTTTGAAATTATTTTAACCTTTAAGTTGCGATGCATGTTAAGTTTAGTTAGTTTATGTCCGAAAATGACTTCGAATCGTTGCATGTTAGTTTAGTTAGTTAATACTCAAAAGTGGCCTTGAATTGATATATGTTAATTTTGGTTAATTAACCTTGATAATGGCTTCGAATCAGTATATGTTAGTCTAGCTAATACATGCTTATTAGTAGCTTCGAAATGATATACAATACCTTGATTCGATGCTTGCTTAATTAGTTGATCTATGCCTAATTAGTAGCTTCGAAATGATAAGTGAATACCTTGATTCGATACTTGCTTAATTAGTTAAGCCATGCCTTATTAGTAGCTTTGAAATGATATATGAACACTTCAATTCAATGCTTGTTTAGTTGGTTAATTTATACCCAAATAGTGACTTCGAAATAATAAATGAACACCTCGAATCGATGCCTGCATATTTAATTAAATCATGCTTATAGCTTTGGAAATAATTTATGTATGTTTGAAACGAAGCAAGAGCACCTAAGGTCGGAACAGGCTAATTTGATCGGTTCATGTTTAAAAATAGCTCTAGAAATAATTGAATAATGTTTTTAAACGATGCCCTAAGCTAATGTATGCTGAATTGATTAACTCCTGAATAAAGTTAACCTTAGAAACGACCTAAATAAGCCTTGAGTTGACACTCGCTAAGTTAGTTCGTTCATGTTGAAAAGTGACCCTTAAAATAACCTAAGTACGCCTTGATTCATTGCCTAATAAGTTCGTTCAATTATGTCTAAAAGTAAGCTTCGAAACGACTTATATGCGCTTCAGATCGATGAATGTTAAATTAGTCAAGTCACGCTTGAACCGCTACTTGCTAAGCTAGCTAAGTAACATTTAAAAGTTGCTCCTGAATCAACCTAAGTATGTCTTGAATTGATGCTTACTAAGTTAATTAATTAATGTTTGAAAGTATCATTCGAATCGTCCTCAACATGCCTTAAGTTATTGTATGCTGAATTAGTTGATCCATGCTTGATGACGTTATCGAAACAACCTATGAATGTCTTAAAATGATGTATGTTAAGCAGGTTAGCCACGCTTTGAGAATGACATGAACTTGACATGCTTACCCCCTATTTGCGAGTTATGAATGTAGGCGAGTTTCATGCCTCATGAGTTTATTTCAGCCTGTTACGTAAAAGTACTTATTTTAAGTTAATGCAATATAGATATATATGCGTATGTGTTTATAAATATACCATAACGCATAGCTGGATAATGGCTGCTCGCTCTGTAAGTTTATCTGTAGCTAATTCATATGACTTTTATGATAATATACTATGGTTATGGAATTGAAAACCGAGATGGTAGTTGGGTGGTCTGAGGTAGAACTATGAGTGGTTCGAGGTCTTGTGGTCGGTTGCTATGTGAGGAGGGGGTCTGGGTTGTGATTATTGCAATCATGTGGATTGTGAGGCTATGTGTTGCTCATTGTGTTAAAATGATTATGAAGTGCTTGAATGTGTTATATGTAAATCCCTTCCTGTTTATTTTATTAAGATGCATTATACTTATGAAGGTGTTGTTTTAAAAGAGGATGTTTCTCGCATTTCAAAACAATAGTAGCCATGATTATTAGCAATCAATGGCCTATTTTAGCTATACGAACTTCGTTTTGGGAGTGAACTCACTTGAACGAGGGAACCCCTGAAGAATTTGAATAAAAAGAAAGTGCGATGTATGGAAAGGGATTTTGCTGTGAGAGGCAGCAAAATTATTAGCCGTTATGGCCCATACGCTTTAAATTGGCTAAGGTAATACGCTTCAGACAATATGATATGAATAATGTTAGCCTAGGGGATACGTCCTGGTACTAGGAAACCCTAGAAGACCCTGATGAGAGTAATGGTCCGATATGTTATATGTAGCCATCCCGGGAGTAAGTGCTTAAGTGTGAGCATTAGGTCTCACTATGGGGTTGAGAATAAATCTCACCCAATCAGCACCCTGTAATGATCTTATACCAGATGTATTTTCCTAATAAGTGAAGAAAAGCAGTCAGCATTATAGCATTTTAAGTGTTCAAGAAAGAAATCTTTTAGGGGCTATTAAGATGGCAGATGAATGAAACATAAAAAGCTTATAAGGTTCAGTATGCGACTGATATAAAAGAGATCTCTTTTAATGAATATGAGCCCAAGAGGCCAAGAGAAGAGTTTTTATGAGCCTCAAGAGGCTAAATGAAGTATTTTCAGTAAAAAGAATAGGAAGCTTCCTATGTATGACATGTGCATATTCCAAGCATAACTTATGAATGAGATGCTAAGTAAAATACAAATATGAAAAAGAAAGCCTTATGAACATATTTTATACATACCCTATGAATGAGGTTTACCTGAGACTCGAAATGTGTGGCTTATGCATATCATGTGAATGAAATGCCAAGAAAAGTATGATTATAAAAAGCGATAGCCTTATGTGTACATTGTATCAATGAGGTTTCATTTATAGTTTGAATGGAATGCTAAGTAGTTATGTTTGTGAAAAAGAAAGTTTCTGTTCTTAGCCTCGTTGCTTGCCTATGTGATTTGAGTGCTTGATTTTTAAGAAGTTGGTTATTTAGGAGCCTAAAAATGAGTTTGACTGGTAAAAATGAAGTTTTTGAATAGTGGACCTTGCATAAGGGTTTTATGAATGCCTAGCATGATATTAAAGTATGAATACGTGATATGTGACTATTAAAGATATTATTACCTGCAATGCTTTTGGTTTTAAGGGGTCGAGGAACCCTCACTAAGCATGTGGTTGCTCATCCCACTACTCTTTCCCCTTTTGTCCAAGAATTTCCTTATGACAGGTGGAAGTCAAGCCACTTATGCAGAGTTAAAGTTTACCCCTCGTTGAAAAAGAGTTATGTGTGCCATATATTAGTAGATTCATGTGGTTTACGATATAATATAACGTATTATTAGTTTGTAAACGTATGTAAACCAAGTATTCTAGTTCATGTAATGCATATGGTACTCCGGTTGTGTGAACCGTTGAGTTGTATCTTTTACTTTTCCTGTATTAATGAACTATTCTATTTGGTGTACTCCAAGCGGGTTGCTCGTTGAGTTATGAACTTCGGTGTGTAGCCATTGAGCTTCTTTCAAATGTTTTACGCTTCCGTTGATTTACAGGGGTTTATTATAAGGCTTTTAGCATGGAAACGGTCAGTTTTTAGAGGAAACTCTATCCATTTCACCCCAGGAATTTAATAGAAAGTAAGAAAACATAGCGCTCTCAGCCGTGGGGGCTAGGGGTGTTACACAACTGCTCTGCCCAAAAGAGTTTTCTTAGCCTCTAATGTCAGCTTCATAATTTCTAGTCAGATTTTTGTTAAGTATAAGGACCTAGGTTGTCACACCATTTCTATACTGATAGGTGACTAGGCTATTCATAGAGCTTTACTAAATTTGAGAGTTAGTATGAACGTCCATTCACTTTGTATAAGAGACTTGGACTAAGTAAGTTGATACCTATTAAGATTGTCCACTAGTTAGCTAATAGCTCTACTAGACTTCTTAGAGATGTTGTGGAGCATATGATTATTAAGGTAGATAAATTCATATTTCTTATTGACCTTATGGTACTTAATACTGAGAGGGTACCTAATATTGAGTCGCATATTCCTGTGATTTTGGGACATCCTTTTTTAACTACATCCAATGCTTTGATTAACTATAGGAATAGTATGATGAAACAATTTTTTGGCAATATGAGTCTTAACTTGAATATTGTTAATTTACAAAAATAAGTTGATGGTTTTACGATATGGATCATTCTACCCTTAATAGAGCAGGTGATGTTTCTTATGATGAGTTAGGGTTTGAGTTTGTGGACAAGTTTTCTATTGAGTATAAGTCCTTTTCTAGGGATGATGAGCATGAGTATGATGTATTTGACTTTTATAAGTGTTATGTGGTCTTTATTACTGATATTGTTTCTGTCTGTGATGCTTCTGTTGTTTCACTTAATCTAAAGCCTCTACCTGATTCCGTTAAGTATGCTTTTTGGGTCATAATTAGTATTTACCTGCCATTATTATATCTGATTTAGACTAGGACTAAGAGGAAAAATTGCTTAGGTTACTTAGGCAGAATAAAGAAGGGTTATGATGGACCTTAGAGGACATCAAGGGTATTGCTCCTACTATTGTGCAGTATAGGATCCATTTAGAGGATGGAGTTGTGCCTTACTAGAGCTATTAGAGGAGGTTGAACGTGACTCTACAAAAGGTAGTTAGGAAGAAAATGTTAAAGTGGTTGGACCATGGGATCTTCTATCCTACTTCTGATAGCAAGTAAGTTAGTCCTATTCAGGTAGTTCATAAGATGATCAGTATTACATAAATGAGGAATGATAACAATTTAATCATAACTCAAGTCCAGTTTGGGTGGACAGCTTCAACTAATTATGGGAAACTAAATACTGCCAACCAGAAGGACCATTTTTCCTTCCCCTTCTTGGACCAGGTGTTAATGGGGTTACTTGGGTAATCATATCACTGTATTCTTGATGGTTGCTCTAGTTATATCCAAATCTCTATTGCTTTTGAGGATTAGGAGAAGACTATATTTACCTGTCCTTTTGGCACCTATGCCTTTAGGAGGATGTCATTCGGTTTATGCAATGCCTCTGCTACTTTTCAAAGACATATGATTTCGATAGGCTCTGATTTGGTAAAACACCATATGGAGATATTCATGGATGATTTTTTTTATGTTTGGGCCTTATTTTGACGATTATTTGATCAGTTTAGGAAAAGTTTTAAAGAGCTGTGAGGGGAAACATTGGACTTTGAACTGGGAAAAAATGTCACTTTATGGTGAAAAAGGGGATTCTCTTAGGCTATGTTATATCTATTGATGGCCTTGAGGTTGATAAGGCTAAGATTGATATGATTGCTAATCCTCCTTCTCCCACCTGTGTGAAAGATGTCAGGTCTTTTCTTAGACATGTCAGATTTTATCATAGATTTGTTAAGGATTTTGATTGTTAAGCCCCTATCCAACCTTCTAGGTAAGGATTTACCCTTTCACTTCTCTTAGGACTGTTGGAAGGCATTTAACTAAGTTGAAGGAAGCCCTAACCATTTGCCACATTCTGCATCCACCCATTTAGGATGAGCCTTTCGAATTGATGTGTGATGCTTCTGAATATATCGTTGGGGTTGTTTTAGGAAAGTTCATTCATAAGAAACTCCACATGATCTAATATGCTAGACACACATTAAATGATGCACGGGTGAACTATCCTGTAATTGAGAAAGAGTTTTTAGCTGTGGTCTTTGCTTTTGGAAAATTTAGAGCTTAACTAATTAGTCCTCATATCATTGGTTTTACTAGTCATGCTGCATAAGTACCTTCTTTCAGAGAAGGATACTAAGCCCATGCTTGTGAGACGGATGCTTCTTTTGTAGGACTTTGGTTGTGAGAATAGAGATATGAAAGGTTCTAAAAACTCTGTTGTTGACCACCTGCCTAGGATTGTTTGTGCTTAGGGTACTAATGACCCTATTTCTGAGTGCTTCCCTAATGAGCAGTTGTTTGTGTTTCAGTCTGGCCCTGGGTATGCTAATATTATGAATCATCTTATAACTGGTAAGATTCCTGATGGTTGGAATAAGCATTACAGGGATAGATCTTTTCATTTATTACAGTTTTATATATGGGACGATCCTTACCTATTTGAACACGGTTCTGATCAAATTATTAAGAAATGTGTCCATGGCCATGAGGTTAGGAGTATCCTATATTTTCACCATAACTAGGCCTATGAAGGGCATTTATTGGAAAAATGACTACAGCTAAAGTACTTTAGGGTGAATTTTGTTGGCCTACTTTTTTTTAAAGATGTTCATAAGTGTTCTGCCTGAAATTGTTATGTTTTTATACCCTTTTACTATCCAATATTTGCTGGGAATAAATTCTTAAATTAGAATTTTAATATGTTTTTATTTATTTTGTAGGGGTTGGAAAATTTTTAAAAAATAATAAAGCAATTCAATGTTTGGACCAAGAGAAGATTAAAAAAAAAAAAAAGAAAAGGAAGCAATTCAAGTCTCACGGCCCAAGCCTGGTAGCAGCTATGGCCCATCCTTTTCCTCTCCTTCACCTTCTCCATCAGGCCTGTCTTTACCTTCACATGTGAGCCCAACACCCAATCCTCAGCAGCCCGATCCTTCCCCCTTCTCCGTCTCTCGGCCGAGTCTCTCTCTTTCTTTCTTTTCCTTTCTTTCCTTCCTCCTTTGGGCCTGCCATTTCCACCGGGCCCAGTTCCAAAGAGACCTAGCCTTATTTCTC
>NCQV01105256.1:17277-27992 GCA_002740545.1 Lophocereus schottii | reverse complement strand
CTTGGTCACCTGTTTCCTCGGGTGATCTTGTGTAGCTGAATGTAAGAACTTATTTCTCAAGACTTAGCCACATGTGTTGTTTGCTGATCTTGTGTCACTGAAGCTTGGAACCTGTTCCTAAGACTTGTTCTTAACATTTAGCACCCAGGTTAATAAAAATATCACAAACAATGGTGTAGGCCCTGTTTAGAGAGCTTGTTTGGAACAACATTACTTAGACAAATATATTGCACTTGGATTTGTTATCATCAAAACTAAATATAATTATGCAACAATATTATTTTTCCTTCAACTGTTATAAAACATTAAAAATAATAAATGACCTTCTTAAAAAAGGTAATTAACAACAAGAAGAAGAAGTCATCCCATTCTCTTTCCGTCATCATGCAGCCTGCCACAACAACTACAACCATAATTTGTTCCACAATACATCGCTATATTCATCATAACCACAAGGGGCCCAGTGGGGGCCATGGGCCCCTATGATCAAAAAAGTAATATGTTGTTTATTAAGTAGTTAAAGTTCTCTATAGCTTAGTGAGTGGAGGGTGGCTGGTAAATATTTCAATTTACATTGAAGTTCCTTGTTCAATTGCTAGCGAAGATATTAGGCTTTCCTTTTTCATAACTTTTCTATCCAAACTAAAAGCCAACCCACGTGTATTGTCATCTCTCTAAGATTGTTGTTTATTTATTTTTAAATAACCTTTGTAGTTTAACTCATTCTATATCTAGGCATCTTTCTATTTTTTTTCTTCATATTACTATATAGGCATTTTTCTTTTCTTGCTACCATCTCGCATCAATTTTATGTGATGTGATATTATTGCCTTTTATCTTTTTTCTTTTTTATTTGAAGGTTAAACTATCTCTACTAAAAGCAAATACAAGATTACATCTTTGATTTCTTATTTGTATAGCTAGCTTTTGGCTGCATCCATCACTCTTATCTTTATCAATTGTCTTAAATTTACCAGATACAAAAGGCAGAAGAAGTTGTTTAGAAAACCTAATTGTAAGAGATATCCTAACATGAGACTTTTTTGGATCCTTATCGCTTTAAATCAAAAGCAAATCATATCTCTGCCTCTCTATCCACTCAGTGATGTTAATTAAAGTAATTTCTTTCAACTTTTATTAACTTACTTTATTGCTTTTGCTTCTGGTTCTCATTTTATTAAATAACTTATTTTTAATTTGATTTTATTAACATATTTATAAGCTTATTAATATACTTTTTTGGGGGGTTACAAAGAAGAGCTCATAATGACATCCAAAGAATAAGAACCGAAATTACTATTATTACCAAATACTCATAAAATATGAGTGTTAAAAATAGGTTCCTTTGTTTCTAAAAAATATTGAAATCGCGTTTAATATTAATCGGGCCCCTCTAAAGAAATTTTCTGACTCCGCCCCTGATAACTACCACCAAGGAATCGGTACAATCTGTGCCCCTGATAGGCCGTTGCCATACTTATGAGGATGGATCCTTGCATTCCCAAGATGAAAGATAACATGGAAATAATCACACCAAGGATGCTTCTTTTGGATACAATCTCAATCAATCGATAGATTATGAGGTTTTCCCTAGATAAGATTAATGATAGGTAATTACTTTCCTTAAAATTCCTCTAGGAGGCTTCTAGAAGATTGTCCACCTCCAATAGAGGCCTTGCCACTTGGCAAATTCCATGTTATGTGTAGAACTACCACATGCTAATTAATCTCAAAGATCGTAGCTGTCCCCTTCGTAATTAAGGCCAAATTCCAAATTCCTCATTCCTCCAAAGCTATAATTTTGTGCACACTCCATATATGCGGATCATTTCTTCTAAAATACTGGAAACTATGGTAAAGTTTAGCACATGGGGCTAAAATAGACATTTAGGAAATCATAAAACTTGGTCCTGCCTTGTTTGGGCATCATTGGTTAGGATTTAAATTTGATTCAAATTCAGCAAGTTTTCTAACAAAAACTAGCATTGTATGAACTGGGGTTTCTGTCTCTTTAGGGAAACAAGATACACCTAACTCGGACTTTTATAACATACCTAAACTTAAATCTCTAAGCTTTCAAAAAGGCATAGATTGCCAAAATTAGACATCAATTGATTGGTGAGAAACCACATCAAACCCTAGTGAAATGTTGGAGCCACGACCATCTTATCCATGGAAAGTGGGCTTGGACTTTGATGTGGATAAAGGTGTGGCCAAGAGTTAGCATAGGGCTTAGCATGCATCAACCTCCCCTCTTGAGTCCGTTAAATCCTTGGGCTTAAAATTCTTTGACATGAACCTAGCATGCCTTTTAGCATTCTTGGGTTTGAAAACACGTAAGGTACAAAGGACCCCTCTCCTCTTGAATATGTATGAGATGTTGAAGATCTTTGGGAGATTATCAAAGCAATGATTATTTATCTTAGACCTCATGAGCTCATTGAAGATTTTAACATACTCATCATAAGATAACTTAAACTCATCATACTCAAGAGAGGTGTCACTTGTGGCTTGATCAACCTTATATAGGCCTTCTCCCAAAACACCATTTTGATGAGCAATAGGACCTTGGGGATGGATTCTTTTGGGATCTCATCATGAAGATCTTGGTGAGCTATAAGGGATAAAGATTCTGCTACCTCACTTATGTTTGACTTCACCATTGATAAGGCAATTCGCTTGCTCTTACCAGTGGTACATTTTTTTCATGCTTCACTCATGTGCGGGTTTTTCTTACTTCCCTTCCTCGGTTGAGCTTTGTGAGGTTCAGGTGGAGGTAAAGGGACCATGTCAGGATTTTGC
Organism: Lophocereus schottii; assembly: GCA_002740545.1. NCBI lineage: Eukaryota > Viridiplantae > Streptophyta > Magnoliopsida > Caryophyllales > Cactaceae > Lophocereus > Lophocereus schottii. The sequence continues at coordinate 25,190 of NCQV01105256.1, read as the reverse complement.
CATTATGTTTGAGTGAATAAGTATTAATATACCCGTCATAAATCAAATTATTATCATATAACCGTGGTGTACCAAGTAACAAATGACATGCATCATAGGGAGGACATCACATAATAGTTCACCATAATAAGGCCCAATTGAGATTAAAATAAAAGCTTGTCTCGAAGTGGTTACCTCATCGTTCGGTCCTAACCATTGAAGAGAGTATGGAGTACGATGCTCCTTAGTGGGGATTCGTAACTCATCGATAAGTGTTTTAGAGGCCACGTTGGTGCAACTACCACCATCTACCATTAAGCCACAACTCTTGCCGCCAATGATGCCCTTTGAGTTAAAGATTTATTCCCTTTGACTATTGTTATAAGGAACCTTTTTGAGTGACCTTTTGAGCAATATCATTTCTCCAGCATTGGGGCCACCAAGGTAGAATCATCATCTTTATCCTCTTCTTCACTTGATTCTTCCTCAATGGCTTGAACCTCTTCTACCTTGTTGATGGTATGGGACTTTCTATTGGGATTATCGGCTTGAGAATGCCCAAAACTATGACACTTAAAACATTTCTTTCCTTCCGACCTTGTAGATAGCTCATGAGAAGTTCTCTTACCCTTGTTAAGAGTTTTGACTTAAAGGGGTGGGTTTTCAATTTCAGTATGAGTGGAGGGGCTTCTATTAAGAGAGACCTGAAAGGACTTCCTACCCTTAAGTTGTTTCTTAACTTTGATGGCTAGGTGGCACACATCATCAAAGAATAAGTAATGTTGTAAATCTACCTTCGTAGCCATGTTAGGAGATAATCCCTTAATGAACCTAGCAATCTTGAGAGATGTGATCTTGAGGTAGAGTTTTTGTTTATAAGAATGGATTAGGAATCTCTTATCCATATGCTTTTTGAGCTTGAACCAAGTTTTAATTTTAGATTTTGGCGTCCCTAGCCCTATTCTTCTTCAAATACTCATATCATAGTGAAACATACCCCTTCCATTTAAGAATGGCTAACTTTGAGGACTTCTCATCATTATAATCTTTGAGTTTAAAAATCCTCTAAAGGTTTTGAGCCCAATTAAGATACTTTTTCAGGTTAAGATTATCATCAAATTCTGGAGGCTTAACTTTGAGATCTCTAAGGTCATCCCTTGGATGCCTTCTTCTTCTAGTTCTTCCTTCCTCATCATCAAAGTCTTCATGAGAGAGAGAGAGTATGTGAATTCAATAGGGCTAACTTCATAGCCTCATCGATAAGAGTTTCACTGTGCGAATCCCCTTGTTCAACCTCTTTAGTGAGCTTCCTCATTTGTTCTTGAAGCTCTACAAGGGCTTTACCTATCTCATGGGCTTGTTCAGGAGGAATGCTCTTGGAGTGAGAAGCATCGCTCTCACTGGACATGGTGGTAATTTGTAAGGTGAAAAAAAGGAAAAAGGATGGAAACAGGGGAAGCACGAACATGCTAGAAGTGGCACGGACAAGAAAACAGTGAAAAATGAGGGGGCACATTCATGCTTTATGGCATGGGGTAGTCATCCCAACTCTCTGGAACAAAAATGGGAGTGTAAGAAAGATTACACGACCGTGCCGAGCAGTACAGGTAGACTGTGCTGAATATCTGCCTGGGTATTTTTTTTGACAGTCTTTTTATAAAGGCTTTTCGAGGAGTTTTAGGAATGTGTTTAGGTTATCAATTGTGTTTGGGCTATAATTAGGGTTCTTTATAGACTCATGAGGGTTGATAAAGGTAGGTAAATGAAGGAAAATTTTGAAGAGCTAAGGTGAGGATTTTTAGGGTGAAATTGAAGAGGAAGTGAGGTGTTTGAATTAATGAAGGTTTTGACTAAATAACCATGCAAAAGAAGCTCTAGCCCTAATACCAACTTGATGAAGATAAATCCTCAAACTCCCAAGATCAAAGGTAACAAGGAAAATAATCACACCAATGATGCTTATTTTGGATTCAATCTTAATCGATCGATAGGCTGTGAGGTTAATGCCCAAAGCAAGATACTAATGATAGATGATTACTTTCCACTAAGTTCCTCTCCTACAGGAACTTAGCCATCAAAGGAGAATTCTAAAGAAAAAAATCTACTCACCACTCTTGATTAAAGAGATAAAGATGTAGAGATCTTAGTGAGAGAAAATGGCCATTTGCCTTTCTATTCATAATTCAACTCAAGTTAAGTTTACATGGAGGTAATGGGATCTATAAATACCTAAAATAAAGGGGATTAGCTTTTATAATGGAGGGGTAAATGTAACAACAGGAGGATTACAAGTTATCTTAGGAAAGTGAACCAAATTATTAAGATAATTACAACCAAAGTGAGTTGTATTTTTTCAAAATTCTTTCTGGTCCTTCTAGGAGGCTTCTAAAAGGCTTTACATCTCCAATGGGGCGTTGCCACTTGAAAAATATTTCTTAGTATATTTAAAATTACCCTATGCTAATTAGTCTCAAAGATAATTGGTGCACCCTCTTTAATTAAGACCAAATTCCAGATTGCTCCAAAACTGGAATTTGGTGCACACTCTACATATTTGGTCCATTTCTCTTAATATTGGAAACCTATTCCAAATTTAACATGTGGAGCTAAAGCTGACATCTCATGAAATCAAAAAAAACTTTGGATTTCCTTGTTTGGCCTTTGTTGGTCAGGATTTAAACTTGACCCAAACTCAGCAGGTTTTCCAACAAAAACCAGCATTCCATGAGTTGGGGTTTCTATCAGTTCAGGGAATCAAAATGCAACCTAAATCGAACTTTTATTGCATCACCTTAAAGTTAACTCTGTAAGCTTCCTAAAAAAGAATAGATCACCCCAATATCAATTGGTTGTGAGAAGCCATATCAAACTCAAGTGAAATGCTGGAGTAATGACCATCTTGCCTAAGGAAATTGGGTTTGGATTTTGATGCAGATCAGGATGTACCCAACAGTTAGCTTGGGGCTTGATATGCATCACACACAGTAGGGGAAAAAATAATGGATAGGGCGGTACAGGGAAAAAGTAACAACCCTAATGGAGATGGGGTGGGGTGAAAGCGAGTTTCACCTTATTCCTTTTCTTAATAAAAATTAATTTTATTTGTAGTTGCAATGTTAATATGCGATCATACTGGGGGTATTTTGGGTATTTTAAATTTTAAAAACTTCGGATGTTTAAAGTCAACCAAAACCTAATACTTTCATCCCTCTTTAGATGGCTCCTACCTGTATTTGGCCCCTTTCCCCCCTTATCTCTCATTCATCCACTAATTAACTCTAGTAAGATCCTATCCATAATCATAGATGAAGCGAAATCCACACCTTCTCTCTTTTCCCCAAGCTTGAGGATATGAGTGCGTGATATAGAGAAGGTTCATTGCTAAGGCTTAATCTACTTCTTTGATTTAATCTCTTGCAAAAATGTTATTCAATTGTCTATGATAAGCTTCTCTACGAAAAGAATAAAGGTTGAACCAATTCTGCTTCTCCCATTGTGGAGCTTTTTTTCCTTCATTGAAGACCCATTCTATCAATGCATTGTTCACTCACATCATTGATCCTTTGTGTCCACTTATGGTTCACTACTAGGACACTCAAAGTCTCTTTCTCCTTGCCCTCATTATTGAGCTATATACCTAGATTTATTGTTATTTCTCTTAGTCGCGTGAGCATATGTTTTAAATCTATGGGTTGTTGAGAAAATCTTTGTTGGTCGTTAAGAAAACGGTGACTGTGTGGTTTCCTCGCCATGGATCGAGGGTTTGACAGGCTCGAGGATGAGAAATAAACTTTAACCTATATCAAGGACTGGGTGGTGAATAGAGTTCGGATGGGGGTGGGGAGCATACACCCTAATCTTAACCCGCTCCATTGCCATCCATGGTGCTGCACCCCTTTATTTCCTTGTTTTAACAATCACCAATTCGTAGAATCTTTATTTGGACTTTTTTATTTTATAGGAAATAATGTTGATCCAAGAGTTGACGGAAAAGTGGGTTCAAAGTGATAAAAAGATCAAAGAAACATGGAGAGGAATGTAAACCAATCAACACCATGGTTAATCCAAGTTCAGCATAGGATAACCCGTTTTAACGTACATGACCAACCCTAGTTATTCCTCTGAATTTGCCGGCCAAGCGACTAACATAGGTACTTGTGCCAAAAGTGAAGTAGACTATCCCACTTGGCATGGTAGTCGTGTCAATTGACACAACCATGCCATTTCCTCCAGCTTTCCTCTAGTCTGTTTGCAAGGCTCAAACATAGGTGGCTGTCTCATCTACTATGGCCTGTGTTACTGGGGTGATGCCTAAGCAATAATATGGCCCTTCTAGGTTTTAGGGTAGCATCTCAAACCCAGTTGGGGGGGTAAATTAGGTTACATTAATATGGTTTATATTAATTCATGTACAAAATTGAAGATTTTAAGTTTCTATGAATGAGTTTTCTCTTCTCTTGCTCTTTTAACTTATTTTTATTTATTTACGAGATACACTAGTTTGCTTTCCTTTTATGTTAGTTAGTAATTAAATTAGCTCACTTTGATTGTTATTAGCTTCTTTGATGGCTAATTGGTCTTAATTTAGGCCCCATTCCTCCTAGTTTATGCTTAAATTTATAGTATTCTCTCATACTTAACTATGTATTTGATGAAATGCTTGAAAGGCCCTACATTCAAGGGTTTAGGTAATTGACTGATACTGAATAGTGAAGACAATTTTAGAGCATAATTTATGTCATGCTTACCCTTTATGAAAATACAACTTTTATAACTATGATAAGGGTGATCTTTTGGCAAGCTTGCCAAGGACCTTGACTAGAAGAGCTCAAGGAGGCTGAACTTTGACATTGAAGCTTTCATTCTATCAATGTGTTAAGGAATTTGTCATGCTAGTTGCTATAAGAGTTTAAGAACATGGATGCAGTTTTGACAACTAAGATGCACAATTTAGTGATCCTCGACTATAACAAATATGCCTCGAACTCAAAACATATATTAACATCTAAAGTACGAGTCTCTTCACGTTATGGAAACTCTTTGGGATACGACCTATATTTGTCGATTACTAGCTGTGGCAATACTATGCACTCACAGTTTTAACTTAATAGCAACTAACATGTCCTCCTTCTTCAACATCTTTTGCCACTTCTTATAGTCCGCTCTTTGTCGCATTGCAACCTCGTTTTCCTTTTCTTGGTTCCTTAACCTAGGTAACTTATATGCCATTTATTCTAGAATAGTAATCCCATCCTTTCACAACAAACTCCACCATGTTTAAGGTGAAGGACATCAAGATGATCTGAATTTACTTTATAGTATTGTCCCTATGACTTCCATTTTTGTCCTACGTAATTGTATATTGCGCCTCCACTTCTAGTGACATCTTTATTGGTAAGCTCTTACAATTGAGTATGGCTATCACTAGTGAGGGAGTAGAGTAACCAATAGGGTGTTGTATGTGTAATAGCCCAACCTTTTCCTACGCTGGAAAAAGTTGCTCAAAATGGCTTCAAAGATCGATAACTAGCTTCATAAATCATTATAAATATTTCTTGGTGCTTTATCGTCACTAATACATTATGTAGGACCATCTTGAAAGATGAGTTCTTACAAGTGGACTTCCAAAAATGGATACTTTTGGTGATATAAGTAGTTTTCTAGATCCTTTAGAACTTTCCTTAACCATAGCTAGCTTCGGGAATTACAACATGGATAGGTGGATTTAATCCATCCAAGGGTCTAGCTTTGAGGTTGTATGATTGGTGACTCCTAATTTTGTTTGATGATAGCCTAATAGTAAGGTTGGAGGATGGGGTGCGGGAGGGTAGGCGCGACAAGAAGAGATGGAGATTGTTGGTCGGGCCTAATAGAGTTAGGCCCTATGGCCACTAGTGCCACCAAGGGTGACAACCATAGCTATCCCCTGCCCTATATAAGGAGGCTCAGGGGGATTAGTCTAGGGTAATGGACAATTAGATCTCTCACACTCCACCTTCCCTTCTCATGGCTACCCTGCCATCCAGTAGATTTTCGGATTTAGGACGTGAAACTCTAAGGCAACTCTAGTAGTTGTTTAGCATCCGTATTGATGTCGGCTATTCCCGACAGAGAATTCTGCAACCAGGTTAGTCCTAATTAATCCTACAGTGGTATCAGAGCCTAAACTAATCGAATTAGCCCGAATAAATCTGACTTATTAAAAGCATGCTTGCCTATGCGATTCAATTGCTTAATTTTCATAATTATGCAACCCTACTATGTTAATAGCATGCTTTTGTTATTGGTATGCCCATAACCAACTAAAAGATTGCATTTTTTTAGTTAGACTAATAGGTGATTTCCATTCTGCCAAGCATGCCTCCATGATTAAATTTGGCTAAAGACTGAGCTTTTATGATTAGTTCGTTTTAATATTTGTAATTATGCTATTTAATAGTTAAAAGCATGTCTTGGTGTGTGCTTAGTTTGTCCTGAAAGCCTAATTGCTTCCCAAACCGTAGCTCTTTAATCTCAATCCTCTAAGACCTAGGCTCTGACTTGCGACCTTAGTGGCCGATAAAACCAAAATTTTGACGTATGCCTCTAGTCCCACCGCAACCACCATCATCAATGCCATGGGCCAAAACTGCCATGGCCATTGAGAAAGCCTTAGTGGACCTAAAAGCCTCATTAATTAAAAAAAAGGAGGGGGAAGAAAGTGTAGACAATGGGAAGAAACTCATATATGAGCCTTCCTAATCGAAAAACCACCTGGAAGGGCGGTGTGTTGGTGTCATGCACTGCCGATAGAGGCTGTTTTGGCATCCTCTTTCCTCCTTTCAACACTATGACCCCTGATCTATGCATTCTTGGTGACAATGAGTTGAAAACCGTAGTGGTAAGGGCACATGATCCCCCTCGCGTTGCCACCTCTATAGCGCCTTAGCGGTGTAAGGCACATCGTTGGATTCGGTTTTGGCCAATCTACACGATGGTGGTGCTCGTTCTCAGCTGGGGAGATGCTATCAGTGAGTTATGGGTCTCAGATTAAAATGCGAGTGGTGTTTCTTGCGTCACTTGGGTGGCAAAGGCACAGTGATTATTGAAAACCACCATTGGAAGAAGGTCGAGGGAAAGAACTTAGAGGTGCCTCCAAGGGGCTGGATGATGAACCCCACTCCTTTCCTGTAGTTCTAGGTAAAAGAGATAGAGAAGGTTGAGTATTGGTGGAGCTCGGTGCTCCACACCTTTGGCCATGGTGTTGAGGAGCCGATGTAGAGGGAGAGAGTGTGTGTGTGTGTGTGAGATTTCCATTTCGAGAACAGAGAGGTAGAGAGCCATGGTTGAATGGAGTGAGATTTAGGGTTAGATTAGAAACGTGTGAAACCACTCATTTATATCAGGAGGTTGGTCTAAGCAATTCTCGGATTGATAATTTTTTTTGGATTTTTTCTGGCTTTGCTTTAGGTGGGCCATGGCTTAGGGCCAAAACGCATTGGTTATATCAGTTGCTCACAGTTTGGTCCAATAAATATAAATTATGTAATTGATGTTGGCATAAATATGATGGCAATTATATTTCATATCGTTTATAAATTTTTTAACGTGTCATCTTATTTTACAAATAAGTTTTGTAAGTTCTATGAAACCTTTGAAGTTGAAAATATATAACTTTGTGTAATATACTAAATAAAATAAAAGCTTTTTTATGAATTAGTTTCATTAAAAGCTTATATAAATATTTTTGTATTGCTAAAAGTGGATATCTTTATGACAGTCAATAAAATCAACATGTTAATTTGTTTAACAAAACTTTACAAAGTAAATGGTCATTAAATTAAAGAAACTCCTAATTGGCATCTATATGTAACGATGATATGAATCTCAAAGGCATGATGTATAACTCGTGTTATATATCAAGAATATAAACAAATTGTTTTAGTAATAAAATA
>NCQV01105256.1:0-15101 GCA_002740545.1 Lophocereus schottii | reverse complement strand
ATATGTGATGTACGAGGAATACCCTAATGGTGACGTGACAAAAATAGATTCCCGTAATATCAAATTTCATGAGGATGAGTTCCCAACTATTGGTGAAATCACGAAGGATGTCGAACTGTTTGAGTTACAGCAAGACTTTCAACCATCTTTCTGTGAGAGGGAGAATTTGAACTCTTACCAAGTCACCGAATACAGTATGTCTCTCCTATCTGAAGGGAACAGCGGAGACTTATCTGCTCAAGGGAATGAGATTCGTCCTTAACCCCCAATAGATGAGGAGAATCAACCTGTGAATGAGGTCCGTCCTCAATCTCCTATTCTTGACAATGCAGTTAGTCCACATGTTCTGGATCCCATGCCCTAAAGAGATAGTGGAAGTGATTCTCCACATACTCAGGGTTCCACACCTCTTAGAGAAAGGGGGAGGGATGCTAAGGATAGTGGGAGTGATTCTCCGCATGCTTAGGATCTCACACCTTTTAGAGGAAAGGGGAGGGATGTCTCACCTAGGTAGATGAATAATGAAGGCCCCAGGATCCAAATGAATAGGCGTGGAAGAATTCCTCGATGATGTTTCCAGATCGAAGAGGAAATATTCCTATAAACTCCCTTGGAAATTGAGGAGCCCACCTCTTATCAAGAGGCGATTGATTTACCAAACCATAAAGAGTGGATGGACGCCATGAGGGATGAGATGGACTCTTCGATGAGAAACAAGGTTTGGAAACTTGTTGATCTTCTCCCCCTCCCCAACGTAAGTCTATAAGAAGCAGGTGGGTTTTCAAGATAAAACGTCAGGCAGATGGTTTGATTGATAAGTTCAAGGCCTATCTAGTGGCAAAAGGCTTTACCCAAATTAAAGATATAGACTAAGAAGAGACGTTCTCTCATGTGGTGAGATTTGGTTCTATTCGCCTACTCCTAGCCCTGGTTGTCCATTTGGACTTTGAGTTATTTTAAATAGACATAAAGACGGCTTTCCTCAATGGTAACCTTGAGGAAGAGATCTAATGGATCAACCCTTTGGTTTTGGATCAAAACAATAAGAGGGCAAGGTATGTCACCTTATACGGCCCATATATGGTCTTAAGCTATCTTCCAAATCTTGGGACATAAGATTCAATGAAGCCATAACCTTGGTTGGCTTATCTATCGCTTTAGAAGGCCATTATGTGTATGTCAAAAGATCAACTAGGGTGATTATGTTTCTTACCCTGTACGTTGATGACTTGCTATTGGCTGGGAACAACTTGAAGATGATTGAAGCCACTAAGAAGTGGCTATCTTTTGTTTTTGAGATGAAGGACATGGGTGAAACTATGTACATCCTATACATGGAAATAATCAGAAATCGTCCTAAGAAACTCTTAGGTATGAACTAGAAAGCATACACTAAGAAAGTCTGCGAGTAATATTGAATGCATTATTCCAAACCCATAGACGCTCCAGTTGAGGGTTTAACCTTGAGCCTCGATCAATACCCAAAAACAGATAATGAAAAGGAGGCAATGAACAATGTCCCTTATGATAGTGTTGTAGGAAGTTTAAACGCTTGCCATGTTATGTACATGGCCTGACATTTACTTCACGGTTAGTTCGGTAAGTCATTACCAGAGCAACCCATAACTTGCTCATTGGCAAGTCATCAAGAGAATCATGTACTACCTTTGTGGTATAGCTAACTTAGTCTTTTGCTATTAAGGCGAGGACCTCAAGTTTGGAGGATCCTCATATGCCAATTAGGGTGGTGACCCGGATGAGTCCATTTTAACCTTAGGATATGCTTTACCTTGAGTAGGGGAGCCATGTCATGGAGCAGTAAGAAGCAAGACTGCACAACGTAGTTAACTATGCAGGCACATGGTGTTGCTTGTTACCATAGAGACAAAAGCCATTGTCATAAAGTATATGTACACTAAGAAGGTGATTATGTCCTTTTGACTAAACCTATTCCTAGTGGTACATTCAAAACTCATATATTGAGTCTAGGAATTCGCAAGGTTCAATTTTTGGATATATCTTATCTTGTGATGGATAAGGTTTTTTTTTTTTGTAATGAACAAAACGCTCAATATTTATTGTTGCATGTTACGCATATTAAAATGTCACAAGCTTTTGATTAGCATAGTCACACCGACAATTGCCCTGATGCTTGCATAGCTGGCAGGATGAGACTAAATCATATTGGCATTAAGTGTGCAATATTGATTACTCATACTGGAGATGTGTTAATAAGATAAGATATTGTCACCTTAGTAAAGTCTAAGATGAGACTGGATGGTGTCAAACATGAGATATGATTTCATATTGAAGCCTTAAAAACTGAATCTTGAGTGTCAAGATGGACATTGAGTATGTTAATCTAGTGACTTAGGTTAGATTTTTAGGTGAAAATGTAGACTAACGATTCACATGGAATATAGAGTGACGAGCCTCGTTAAGTGGGAGCTATGTCATGACTTACATCTCATACAGTGTGTGCTTAAAAAGATCACCCATACATGGGATGATAATTGACTTCCCTATCTTTCATCACTGTGTGACCCTATGGACGATGGCCCTTTGGTTTAAAGCTTTAGAATGAAGTTGAAACTTGATGTTGCTACTTTAATGTGTTTTGCAAGGGTCACGATGTATATTGTTCAACAAGAACATGTTAGGAAAGCAATTAAGCTAAAATGCAATATCATGAGTGTTTAAGGAAGAATCTATCCATCATCATCATATCAGCCCGATCGAATATATTGAGTATATAATCATATGATATATTATATACCACTGGTGATGTTTGGGATGATTTGGGGTATTGTATTTTGTGAAAGTGTTATGTTAGTTAGATGATGACTTAATATAACACTACTAGTTATTTTTAGTCGCATGTCCCATTCCTGGTATGAAGCATGAAGAGTTGTGATATGTGAAGAACATATGCTTTGTGGCCTACATGGACGAGTGGGAGTTGTTGGCTGAGCCTAATAAAGTGAGGCCTGATGGGCACTAGTGCTGCCTAGGGCGATAACCTTGGCTACCCCCTGACTTATATAAGGAGGCTCAGGGGGACTAGCCTAGGGTAATGGACAATCAAATGTCTCAGACTCTCCCCTCCTCACTCACGGCTGCCCTACCATCTAGTAGGTTTTCGGGTTTAGGATGCGAAACTCTAAGGCGACTCTAGCAGCTGCTTAGCATCTGTACTGTTGTGGGATATTCCCGATAGAGAATTCTGCAACCAGGTTAATGTTAATTAATGCTACAGAGAAAATGAAGATGATTGTATTATTATTGTTACTGTTGTTGTTGTTGTTGTTGTTGTTGTTGTTGTTGTTGTTGTTACTACTACTTCCACCACTACTACTGATCATTTTAACAATTAGGGGATGGGTTACGGGTGCGAGTCCAAAGGTTCATTTCAAAAACTAAATATTGTCTAGAAAACCAATCATTTACAAAGACCTATAGTAGTAAGTGAACAATAGGCCATGGTAGCATTTTAATAGTTATCATAATTTACATGTTGTTCTTTCCAACTAAAAGTTATAGGAAATTATAAGGAGTTGTAAAAAAAGTGTAAGATGTTTTTAAGTTGTTGTAAGAAACTATAAAGAACTATAAATAAATACAAAGGACATGTCATCGGAAGTTTGATCATCAAAAATAATCGGTTTCCATTACACATATCATTTCTTGGAAGTGGATAGCTCAAAAGTGGGCAACAACATGAGTCCAAGCCTAGCAAGTTGGAGGCTTAGCTTGTGAATTATTTGGCAAGCTCAACATATTTAACCTAATGAGGTCTTCTAGCCTCTGTTTCATGTGTACATACTACATCTAGTTGCGATATAACATGATCAAAATTGGATCTAGATCCTGACATGAAAAAAAAATCCCAATATAGTCATAAATGACACAAGATTGAAAAGTAATTAGAATAAAGTAATAATAGAACACACAAATCTAAGAATTTTTTTGTATCTATGAGAAGTATAACGTATGGCTAGAAATTTACGATGTATAAAAGATAAACTGATAAATAAATTCCTTCCATTAGTAGTCAGATATAACTTAGTTTTTGAAATTGTATCATAAGTCAAACCTATCACGTATTCTCTTTCTCTCCACAAGCTTCAGAAGATAAGCCAGCCGAGCTTCCTCAAACTTAGCTCAACTCAGTTCGTTTGTATAATGGGCTTGAACTTGAGCTAGATAGAGCTTTTCCCGTGTGGAGCTTTCTAAATTTCGTATTGAGTTAATTTACGAGCCCTTGTGTGTTGACTCGATTTAGTTCCACCCTTACCAATTGTAAACTCACAGCCCATCCATACTTTTACTAGTATAAAATAAAAACAGAATTGGGTCTTGGTCTCTTTTAAGGAGATTCATCGAGCAATATTGGTCTGATTAGGTTGTGCATGGTTTACATAATTTGCACTCAAATAAATGTACCCTTGAAGGCACATCAAGTTGCCATTTTTTCTCCCAAAAACCTTCCCATGTCTTGAAGTAAATGAGAGCTTACCTTGTTATTTTGGTAAGCTACATGATAACCCAAGTTCACCATATACACACCATTAGAGCTCATATATAGCAAATCAACTTATTAATTACCCAAGATTCTCACAAAGGCATCTTTAAGATATAATCCATTACACATGCAAGGAACCATTACCTAATTGCATCCTCCCTCTAAAACATTAAGGTCTTTATCTATAAGATCAAAGACAATAACATTGGAGTTTTGTACTTGAAAAGGAGAATTGCTAAAAACGTGTGAGGCCATGCTGCCATCTAAATGATCGAGCACTAGCGCTCTCTCCATTTCTAATAGGCCAATCTAAGGCTTTAATGATAATATCTTTTGCTTCCTAATGGTTACGCCAAGAGTAGCTGGGCTATGAACCTAAGCTTACATTGAGGATATCAGTCTCTAAGATGTAGCAAGTGTTAATTAATTGTATCTCATCTTACCTAGCAATGCATCATGAAAGGCATTCAAATTCATAGAACCCAACCCATCATCGTTTCTATCACAATGATGCAAACCTCTCACCCAATGGCTCTTCCTTTTGTTTGAATCACGGTTTCACCAAAATTGGTTAACAATAGGTTAGATTGACTGATAAAATTCCTTAGGTAGCTTGAACATACTAATTGCTAATAATGGATTAGCACTTTCTATATGGCCGAAGAAGATTGATTCGACCAACCTAGAAGTGGAAATAAAAGTCTTCTTTTCAAACATGCACACATAAGTAAGAAACTCTGTATATTCTTCTTATGCAAGGACTTGATGAATGTCATGGGATAGAAGAATTTCATCATGCCTTTCCCTAGGAGTTCCCTTGCCAAACACCATCCTGGACTTTATTTTGGGACATTTAAAAATAGAAAAAGGGACAAGTGTTTGTTTTTTTTTTTCCCGATGAAGGAAGTTATTTGCACTGATTTTCTTTTATTTTAGATTTTACATTGCTTTACTGTTACCATATCGTTTTCTGTAAAAGGTTCTAACATGTCCATAAAAATGAAAGAAAATTTCAATCCTTGTAGTGGACACCATTTTGGTTTTCTGGTGAGACACAATCACATCAATTTAGCAAGCATTTTATTCATTATGAATTTTTTCATATTTTACATGAGTCTTTTATCTTATTTTGTAACATTTAAGAAGTTTTTAAAATTTTTATTAATTTTCTAAAGACATTTACTATAAAGTTTTTACATATTGATATAGTCCTATTAACCTATTACAAGATGTCGTCCTAGACGCGTTCTTTGTAGTAGCATCATTTAATACTTCTATTTATTTAGAACAGTGAAAATGTTTAATAGCAACAACAATAGTAGTCGTAGTAATAGTAGTAGCAGTAATGATGATGATGATGATGATGATGATGATGATGATGATGATAATAATAATGAGGTTTATTTTCAAGCCAAAGAGATTTATTTCTAGTCGTGAAAGTCTAGTGCTATGGCAACTCTTGTCTACTCTTACTGCACATTTACAACTCTGCGCCAATGTGAACTAGCTATAGCCAAGGGGATGAGAGCTAGAAGACAACTTACAATGAATGTGTATTAAGCATTGGAACTTACTTGTTTATAGTTTGACACTGATTGGTTGGGAGGCGTGTATTTTCAACATCAGAGGAGTTGAATGCAGTTTTCAAAGCGGAATGTATGACATCCTTTGTTGGGGTGACAGTAAGAAAGAAGACATTTGCTGTTGAAGAACACCGTCAGTTGTAAAGGAATAGCGACCTCCTTGCCAAAATCGGGATCTAAACAGGGGAGATCATTTGATGTCAAATCAGGTTGGTGACACTTTGATGTTTACTTATTCTACTAAGAAGCCCAAAACACATCATGACGACATTCAAGAGGAATGATTACTGGCAATTTCTTATCATTGCTTTTATCCTTGGCGAGAGTCCCTTGAGAAGATAGATGTTTGGGAGAGAATTTCTTATGGTGCTCTTCCTCACCTTTGTCCCTTTTATTAAGCTGGATAAAGATTACATACAGTTGTATAAGATGTGATTAACCTAAAAAAAGCTCTTAAAGATATTCAAGCTACTGAAACTAGAATCAAAATAAAAACTACAAGTGATATAATATATGGATACATAATATTGTGGACCTAATACTCCCTCTAAAGTTGGAATGTGTGGATGTGCAACATCGAACTTGCCTAGGAGATAGTGAAATTGTCGTCGACCAAGAGCCTTTGTGAATATATCAGCAAGTTGTTCCATGGTGGGCTTATAACATGTAGCAAGGATGCCAGAGACTATTTTTTTCATGAAGAAAGTGTCAACCGACCTCAATATATTTGGTGTGCTTATGAAAGATCGAATTGGCGGTAATATGTAAGGCAGCTTGATTGTTAGAGTGCATAGTGGCAGGAGGAATAGGAAACCCAAGTAATGTCAATACATTATGCAACCAAACAACTTCACTGGTAGCGTTAGCCATGGCACGATATTCTGCTTCAATAGAAGGACGAGAGACTGTGTCCTGTTTCTTAGTTTTCCATGAGACAAGTGCTATGCCAAGTTGAATAAAGTATCCAGTTATAGAACACTAGGATATAGGACAATCCCCCCAATCTAAATCATAAAAGACTTGCAAAGTGACTGTAGAGGTGAGAGATAACAAGATGCCTTACCTCGAATTAGCCTTCAAATATCACAACACATGAATGGCAGCATCCCAATGGCCTTGACGTAGGTTTTGCAAAAAATAATTGAGAACATGAACGGAGTAAGTGATGTTGGGGTGAATAATATGGTGAGATATAGAAGTCGCTTAGTAAGACGCCTTCACTATCATGGATAAGTGAAAGGAGCACCAAAATCATCTTAAAGGTGGAGTTTTTGCTCCATAGGGAAAGAGGCTGGTTTGGGCCCTAGCAACCCTGTTTCCATCATGATACCCAAAGCATTATTTTGCTAACATAGGAACAAGCCCTTCTAAGAGTGAGCAACTTCAATACTACGAAAGTAAAAAAGAACCCAGATCTTTTAATTTGGAGCGATAATTCAGGTAGACTTTGAAGGCTGCACAATGAGATTAACTATTGCTTGTCAGCACCAGGTTATCTACATAAACAAGAAGAGCAAGAAAAGCTCCTCCTTGATTATAAGTGATCAAAAAGTGATCAAACAGTGAGTGTTTGAAACCATAGTTTTGCAAAACAATGGCAACCATAAAGTACCACTATCGTAGAGCCTGTCGAAAATCGTAAAGAGATTTTTTCAACTTTCAACTTACACACCAAGTGAGGAGATGATGGATCAAACCCAGGTGGCGGCTTCATGTAGATGTCCTCATCAAGGTCTTGGTGAAGATAAGCATTGTACACATCCATTTGATGCAAACCCCAACCTTTAGAAACATCTATAGTTAGCGTGCAACAAACTGTGATCATACGAGCCACAGGTACAAATGTTTCATTGTAGTCTGTGCCTTTAACCTTATGGTTTCCCAAAACCACTAACAAAGCTTTATGTCTCTCAGTGCTCTCGTCTACGTTGTGTATAATCATATATACGCATTTGCACCCCAGAGCCGTATTTGCAAGAGATAGAGGGGCAAATTCTCAAGTCTGATTATCCTCTAATGCCCGTATTTCTATAGTCATTGCGTCATGCCACTATGGTTGGCTAGTTGTTCGACTAAAGCTCTTAGGCTCATCCTGGGATGTGATGGCCGCTAACAAAGCCCGGTGAGAAGCATAAAAATTATTATAGGATAAAAAAATTCGAAATAGGATAAAGGGTACATAAAGAGGGGTCTCAGACTAGTGACGAGGCAAGGTTTTGAGAAGCAACTACATGACAAATAAAATCCTGCTACATTATGGTAGAGAATTAAACTTTCGGATTTGGAGCTAGCCTTGTCGAGGTGCGATAGGCCTTGGGTCATTAACGGGATTAGGCCTGGTAGGAGATGCAAATGTATCCTATCCGTTACATTGACCAGTAGAGAATAGGAAGCTCCCCCTGTTCCATAAACCGGGCAAGCCTCAGCGATGGTTGTGGTAGGCCCAGACATGCTGGGGTTAGGTTGAAACGGGGCCAAAGATAGGTTCATCAGGTGAGCTAGGTGGAAGTCCCATTGGGCTTAGCAAATTATCCATGGATTCAGCATACCTTTTTAGGATAGAGAAGTTGCAATGAGGCCCATTATTAGGGCCATTATTTTGGTTGGGATGAGAAATCATGTGAGACTGTGCACCATCTTAGGCCAGTGGTTGATGATAAAAGTTATGTCCATGTGAGGTAGACTTAGAGGTATTCTTTTCCCGGGCCTATGGAAAAACATTCTCAAAGAACACTACATCTCGAGACGCATATATCCGTTTAGTTTCAATATCATACACTTTCTGGCCTTTCTGCCCATAAGGATGTCCTAAAATAATACACCTATGAGCCGTTTCGTCAAACTTATCACGAGTCCTGGAATGATTATGGGCATAGCACAAAGACCCAAAAGTCCAAACATGTTCATAAATTGATTTAACCCTAAACAACATTTCTTGTGGAGTTTTAAACTCAAGAATGTTCGTAGGTGTTTGTTTAATAAGGTAGGTTGTGGTAAGAACACATTCACCCCAAAATTTAATGGGAAGAAACACTTGAAACCAGAAGGCTCTAGCCACATTCATGATGTATCAATTTTTACATTCTACCTGACCATTTTATTATGGAGTTTCCACACAAGAGGTCTCGTGAATGATTTCATTTTCACAGAAAAATGCTTGTGGTCCATTAGTAAATTCTCTACCATTATCACTCCTCACCCTCTGAATTGGAACACCAAATTCAGTGTTCACCATGAACCAGAAATTCACTAGGCATTTGAACATTTCACTTTTGCCTCTTAAAAGAAATACCCACATGGCTCTACTGTAATAATCTACAATACACAAAAAATAATGACAGTCATAAGAAGACGGGTGTGGTAACGTCCCCATAAATCATAATATATAAGCCCAAATGATCTAACGGCTTTAAAATTGCTAAGTGGAAAACTGCTTCTAGTTTGTTTTGCTCTGTGGCATACATCATAACAGTCATATAATCCTTTATTTATATTAAAACCATAAAAACTAGATAATGTAGATAAGCTAGCATAAGATGGGTGCCCAAGTTGTTGATGCTAGAGAACTGCTTCTTTCTTCTGAACCGCCACCAAATTTGTTGCTTCCATTCCAATCTTCATGTAGTAGATCCTGTTTTTCAAATCATCCACTCCAATCAGCCTCATCGACGTTGGCTCTTGTATGAGATAAGCATGTTCACCATAAGTAACAAGACATTTTATATCCTTCTTTAGTTAGCGGATAGAGATAACATTACAAGTAAATTTAGGCGAATATAAGACATTTTGTAGAATTATCTAAGGTGAAATAACTACTGTCCCCACCTATTTAATCGTTAGCAGCAGTAATAGAAATAGGCTTGGGAAATTTGGCAACATCTTGAAGTATTCGAGCATTATTGGTCATATGGTGGGAGGCGCAACTGTCAAGCACCCAGCGTACCAAAGTAAGCATTATAGCTCGTAAGTTTCATTCGCTCGTGGCTTTCTTTTTCCTTGAAATAGGCGTACATTTCCTCCAATTAGGTCATGGTAAGTCCACTGAACCTTGCTCAAAGCGCAAATCCTTCTTTTCCTTTCTCATTTTTTCCTGCTACTAGAAGCGCCTCTCCTCCTTTCTATCTACTCACGCTAGAACCTGGACCACCATAGCCTTGCCCAACGTCTTCTCAGCTTCCATTCTTGCTACTCTATAGCTTCAAATTGCTTTTTCCTCTTCTTTGATTTGGCCTAGCATTCCTCCGATTTCCCCAATAAGGTGGGTATTCCACCAATTTGTAGCACTATTTTTTCTCATGACCCAATTTATAGCAATAGCTACATCGTGGTCGACCCAAATTTTTGGGTGACTTAGTGTTCCAATTGCCTGGATTTGTGCTTACTGTTGCTTTAAATGCGGCACCCTCCTGTGAATCACGGTTGTCCATTCCTCTGGCAATGGCTTGTTGTCACTCCTCTCGAGCAATGAAGGCATATATGTTGTTTAAGGTGGGCAACGACTCTAATGATAGAATGTTTAACCGAGCTGTATCGTACAAATCCAAATCTAGACCTATAAGAAATAGATGCTTTTTCTCTTCTTCAAGGTGCTTGCTCTTCTTCTTCCTAACCCAGTAGTACAGTTCTGTATCACTGGGTAATTTCCCAATTCATCCCATCAAGTCTTCAAATTCATGAAATAATCTACAACACTAAGTTTTCCTTTTGTTGTTAGGGTTAATTCCCTCTTGATTTGATGAACTCTGTTAGCATGGCCTTGTGAGTATCTTTCTTTGAGATCGGTCTAAATTTGTATTGTCTTTTTGATAGAAGCGATATACCTATGAATGTTCTTGTCAATATGTTATACAACCATGTGATAACCATGGAATTGCATCTGTCCCATGTATAAGCTTCTGGTGACATGTCCTTAGGTTTTGTGATGCTTCCATCAACAAAACCAAACTTTTTTTTAATTTTAAAGCATTGATAGTTAAACGACACCAATTGACTTAGTTATTGCCATTCAGGCTTACGGGACTGAAGATATTGCTTAGGCTCTCTACGCTGCTTAGATAATGTGGATCTATCGAGTCAACAGTGATGTTGTGTTTTTTGTTAGTGATCTTCTTTTTCTGTTCCTCATTGTTCTTCCATCCATGGATGTGCTATGGTGTAAAAGAATTATGTTATTTTCAATGTGGCTCTGATACCATGAGAGGTTGGATGTTTGGGGGAGAATTTCTCATGGTGCTCTTTCTCACCTTCGTCCCTACCAGACAAAGATTACATACAGTTGTACAAGATGTTATTAACCCAAAATAAGCTCCTAAGGACATTTAAGTTGAGGAAAATAGGATTAGGATAAAAACTACAAGTGATACAATATATGGGTACATAATGTTGTGTCGGTCTACATTGTAGAAAATAGGATGGTGGGAGTTGCCATCTTGTTATGATCCAAACAAGGACGGAGTCTTCATAAACAGTCTTATGCCCAAAATAGAATGAATGAAAATTTATCTAGGAACCTAAAATGGTGGGTTTGGGGTATTGGTTAGAAAGCCTGATGCTCAATCACTTGCTCCTTTTCCAGTCTAGAGGACGAACTCCAACTAATATATTGTGTCCTTTTACATGTCCTGAATATATTCAAAATGAATGAAAAATAGTGCAAAAAATATCAAGATGTATGTACTAGTAGAAACGTATAGGCAAGCACACAAATAAAAGACTCACGACTAGCAAATTGGTTAGTGTCTGATGTGTTTACATTCGAATAAGAGCTGAACTACTGTATGCACCAATCAGGGATCAAAAACATTTGTAGTTTTGATAAGGACTACATCAAAAGTTTGTGATTTCCACTAAGGGCTTTTTATTAGCCAATTTTGGTTAATTTTCTTGTTCAAAATGAATGACAAATAGTATAAAAAAGACAAGCACGTATGTACAAAACAAAATGTATAAGCAAGCACATAAATAAAAGGCTCATGGCTAAATATTTATTTCTGTATCACGGTGATGTAGAGCAAGAACCCAAATCACCTCTATGTTGATTAGGTTCATAATTTACTTGTTAGTGGTGGATTATGTCAAATAAAGCTTCTAGCACAAGTGGTCCAGAAATTTTCAGTTGCACATGTAAACTTTCAGTAGCTTTTTGGATGATCCAATAAGCTCTAAAATTAGTATTTTAGGTATGGTTGGATACCCCAGATGTCTATTGTCTAAAAAGCTATAGAACTCCTCTAAATTCTAAGTATTGAGTGATTTAGAGAGCTTAAACCGAGTAAGGGTTGGCGCAAGTTAGAATATGTACAGTTTTAATTAAGAGTTTAATTGGGCCTTCAAATGCGTGATTAAGGGGTTAATATTTTATCAAAAGTTAGTGGACACATTCAGAAAATTCCCTATTAAATATCTTCCCCAAATTCCTCCATACGGAATAGTAGGTGATGCTGCCAATGAAAGTGCAGCAATGTTTCCAGCCTTGCATTTTGCATAACTCATCACTAGCATAGAAGCTTCCAATTTCAATATGCCTAAATTTTCGTCTAAATGTTATTGGCTATGGTGGATGCTTGAATTCTATTAGTCCACACCAACACCTTACATGCATTATTTCTATTAGCTTAATTTTGTAGTTTAGGGAAGGGGACACTAATGCTTGCAGCTATATATTAGCCTCTTGTATTCACTTGGAAGATAGACCTTTGGATGAAATCTTTTTTAGCCTGTTTCTCTCACTAAAAATCTCTTCTCTTTTCTCTTGCTTTAATATTGGTGATTAGAGTCATATCTTTATCTTGAGCTTTGGTGGCTAGGCCTTTAGTAGATTAAGTAGTGTTATGTTAGTTCATGTGGTGGTTTGCCTCTAACATGAATGTATCCCCTTGATTTCTTTTCTTTTCCTACACAAAATCTGAAGAGATACAAATTTACCTTTTTTGATTTTTAATGATCTTGGATTCAATCTTGGGGGCTTGGTTCAATCGGCTTCAATTGTTATCAGAGCAAAAAGATCCTTCTTGTTGGATCATGGAAGATATTGCCATACTTGAACTTCAAGCTCAAGTAAGGAAGCTTAACAAGCAAATAGCTCATATGAAAAAGGCTATGAAAGAGCCTTCTTGCTTTGATGGTATTAGTTTGGATCCCACCATCTATTTGAGATGGTTTCAAACATTTGAAGATTATTTTAAGGCTAAAGGATGTTCCCATAAGAGAGTTTCGTGATGGCTACTCAAAATCTCTAATGGTTATGCCCACAATTAGTTTAAATTCCTTTGGAAGGAGAAGGCTCTTCAAGGCAAGTCTAGAATCAAGACTTAGAGTAGGCATAAGTCACAAATGAATATGATATTCAACTTAAATCAACTCTTTAAAGGGGCATCCTTAAAATAGGAACCCCTTGTTACTCAAGAGAAAATCAAGATTTAAGAAGAAGAAGAGCGTATCGTAGTTTAAGAAGGCAATAAGGAAGAAAATGAGATCATTTTGGATCTTGAAGAAAACAAATTAGAGTCAAAGCCCACCTTGAAACTTGTGCTACTTGTTGCTTCTCACACCCACTCTTATGCTCTCCCCTATCCCAATTTAGAGATTGAGGTAAACATCACTAAGGAAGCGCTACTTTTATTTTCAAGAAGCAAGTTCAGGAATAAGGCAACATATGATATATTTTCCATGGATCTTGGCATCTATTTTTTGGGAGACCATTGAAATTTGGCCCCAAGATTGTCTTTCATAGGGAACACCCAACTTCCGTGACCAAACTCCTACTTTGAATCGCCTAAATCCTCTTGAACCTCAAGCCCCACAAAACTTAAAGCTACACAAAGAAATCATTCGCCCTTCTAACCCAAGTGTGAAACTTGCACCATTGTTGGCACAAAGATCATTTTATTTCTTTCACCTTGAAAGTGAGCCTCCAAAAGTCAAGCTTGTGAAACAAGGGGATCTCTTTTGAGATGAGTAGTAATAAGTATATTGAAATTTTCAATAGTCTCATGAATGTTAAAAGAATTTCTCATCCCATTAGCGTATCTCCTAAATCTTTAAGCAACTCTTATATGTTTAACAAGGGTTGTACTCTTAGCACAATGAATTTTCTCAAACTCAAGAGGAATAACAAGTTGTCAAGATTGGTATCCTTGGGTTTTAATTAGAAGAATTTGTGGGAAAATCCTTCGAAATGATGGAAGTCTGATGTGCAGCAAGAACCCAAGTCCCCCCTAAGTTGATTAGGTTCATAATTCTTTTGTTTGTGGTGGATTATATCAAATAAAGCTTCTACTGCAAGAAAAAGGGCAGCCCGATGCACAAGCATCCCTCGTTCACGCAGGGTCCGGGGAAGGGCTGCACCCCAAGGGGTGAATTGTAGGCAGCCTAACCTGACTTTGTCAGTGACTGATTCCAAAGCTTCTACTGCAAGCTACCCAGAAATTACCAATTTCATAGGTCAAGTTTCAGCTGGTTTTTAGATGATCCAAGAAGCTTCAAAACTAGTGTTTTAGCTATGTTTGGATAGCACCTGTTGAATTCCAAGAGTACACAACCACAAGAGGGGGTGAATTGTGGTGGCCGATTTTTGCTTAATAACTGGCAAACAGCCGTAGCACTTGATTGCAGAGATTGTTTGTAAATCATAAACAACCTTAAGCCTTGTTTACAGCGGTTGTTCTCCATTAGTTCAGTAGCGAAATTCAAAGTAATAAATGCGGAAATAAAGCACACACAATTTTTACGTAGGAAGTACCTCTAGCCCAACTGAGGTGTGAAAAACCACGACCAACCTCGTATAGGATTTAACCACTTCACTAACGGGCTGAAAACGTTACAAAAGTAATACTCCATGTTACAACTTGTAACCCACGTAACCTTCTTCCCTAAGACAGGTTACACCTCGTCTAATCACACAATATTGGACACGTCTAAAGTCCACACGACTAAGGACACATTCACTCACTTTCTGATCTGAGAACAGGCGTACAAAACACCTTACTGGGGTGCTT
>NCQV01105240.1:9169-19180 GCA_002740545.1 Lophocereus schottii | reverse complement strand
CAAGCTTGAAGTGAGGTAAACTCTAACTCCACCTTGATTCATTTTTTGGTTTTTATGATTGTTTTAGTTATGTTCTTATGATCAAAATCAATGCTAGCATGCAAATTTTATTGTTGTTCGAGATGTTGGATATTGTGGAGTTGCGTTTGAACTTGATCAAGGGGGTTTGAATCGAGAAGGCGTGAGCTCAAGTTGTTTATCTAATTGCTGCGATCTTGGAATGAAAAATGAATTTAAGGCTTGTGAGTGATCACACTATATTTATTATGGAGGTTAGATGTAAGTTTGTGTTGGACGTAATATAGGGTTTTAAAATCATGCATGATTAAGGTGAATTTTTTAGTCAAGCATATTATTTACGTATGATTGGATAAAGAAATGAATCTTAGATGTGTTATTCGACTTGGGAAATTACTTGAGATGATCTTCTACAAAGGGGTGGATTGTGAAAATTTTCCCAACTGATTATAAAAGGTTTTGAGTGAGCTTATGGATGTGTTTATTTTGCCCATTTGTGCAAATAGTAAGCTTATGGATGTGCTTTGAGTGATTTTGAAAAAGAGAAGAAATGAAAATTTGATGTAGATGATTATGGAGTAAATTTGAGTAATTTGGCTTTGTAAGGCAATGATAAGGAACAAGGCTTTGTTAAATGATTTTAGGGAGTGATTTTAGAAGGGGAATTATGTGAAAAGAAGAGGAAAACAAGAATAGTAGGGCTGTGAACAAACCTAAAACAAGGGTCACTTTGCAGTTAAACTAGTACTGTTTGGCCCATTAAAAATTATGATTTTTGGTGGATAGATAGATCCATGCATTATCTTTCAAATGCCTTTTGAATCACTTTATTCAAAGTTGTGTTGAAAACATTATGGCGATTTTGCTAAGACTACATAGGACAGATTCGAGCTATGCACAGTTATATTTCAGCTCAATTTTAGGGGCCGTGTGGTAGTAATTGGGTTTGGCACTATGAATAAAAGTATTGTAGGACTTCCTAAGCTTTTGATATTGGGGTTTTATAGCTCAATTAGAGTTCGGGGGTGACAGATATGGATGTTCTAAAGTAGACCTTCAAATAGTAATATGAGGGAAGAAAGAAATCATAGCATTTGAAAATATTATCCGGAGTCTCTACACAATTATGGATATTAGAAAGAAATTACAAAGTTTAGTGAGTTTAAAAATTTTCATTTTGTATAGAAGCTTACTTGGGTTGGAAAATGAAGTTAAATGGGCATGAAAATGAATTGGAAAAGTGAAGTGGTTAATGATACAAGCTAAGGTTATATGAGTAATCATGAACCTCACAACAACCCTCTCGGCGTCAAACCTTCTATTATTCATTTTCGAAACATCAAAAACCCATATTTCATTTGTATCCATTAAAGTCTTTTCATTATCACCTCAATTATTTCATTTTGTTCTATTGTGCTCCAACTTTTTTCACTTCGAGTTCAATGACCCTAAACTATTTAGTTTTCAAATCATTTTAGTGTAACTTATCTTATACTAAATTGTTTGAATCATGGATGCCTTTTTTATTAATCAATTTTCATAAAGTTACAAATTATGGGTGTAAAAGTCGTTTACTAACCGCATTTCCCTATAACTACATTTCTTAAGCAAAAACGGGGCGTAGTTTGTTGTTTCCAGTTGCGCATAAGTATTATCAAGTGACATTATACGTTTATTGCTTGTATCATTAATATCAGCATGTATTTATCAAAATATAATGTTTTGATGAGTACATCAATGAATCAGTTTAATCAGTTATTTGTCACATAATTAATGACCCCATCAGTTATCAGTTATAGGGCATCGCCTTTCAATTACTCGTGCGGCTTCAAGCCAGGTCCTCTGATCAGCTTGACACGTGTACGCCTATCCATAGATCTTAACAACATCAAGGGGGTTCACTATTAGATATTAACTAGCAATTGTAGTTTATATTCATCTCATTCACTATTTTAACTTAAATGAATTACAAAGTGACCGCCCAACCAATTTATACAAAGATCATTTAACAATAGAGGAATGCATGTACTGAGCTTTGGCTAACATTTCAAAATGTTTTCCATGTTTTGTTTTAGAAAAATGCTTAGTGCTGAAGAGAATAAGTTGAGTAAGGGAATCTGGAGTGATCAATCACTAATATAGTACATGTATATTTGGAGCCGCATTTTGAAATCTTCAGTGGATGGAGGTGTAATTATGAGGTGAATTACTTCACTGTGGTGTATTATTTGAGATTAACAATTGATTATATATGGTTTGATAATGTGTGAATGTGTGTGGTTGAAGTTATGCCTAACTATGTTATCTCTAGTATACATACTTTAAGTCGTGTCCTTTTGGATAGCGGTAACACCCCTATCATCGACTTTATTGATCCTTGCTCAGGGACTTATTAAGGAGAATGCATACAGTGGAATATGTTTAATTTGGGGGCGTTATAGATTTAGTCTCAGAGCCAGATTAATTTTCTTTGATGGGATATGGAGTATGGAGAGTAGAGATTGGAGCGTGAAAAGCTTGGTTAGTGAAGGCTATTAATATATTTATGACATTAGAGATTTATAATAGTAGAAATACCTGTTCATCTCTCTCATGATCTTCACTTATGTTCCACCTTGTTAGATGGATCCATATGTAGTGAATATGATGTCAAGTACTTCTCGAGACATTCACATCTCTTCACTATATGCTAGTATAGTACATGTAGACCCCATTTCTGAGTTTCATAGTGTTATGGTCCATAATCGTAGGCTATTATGGACGTTATTTACAATTGGCCTTTAGGATGCGTTTAGGACCCGACATCATGACTTTATGATACTCGAGCCTTAGGATGGGACGAACTTAGATTTTAGTTTCGTGAGGCTTGGGCTAACATTATAACGAAGCTGTTATTAAGAGAGGAGTTTGTGCCGAGAAGGAATAACATGGACATTCTACAGTATATATTTTCATTGCACTTTATATCTCTCCCACCATCACCACCTGCACTGAGCAATCCTCAGCTGCCTGACAACCTAAAGCCATCAGAACCTAGAGAGGGGAACCTATATCTGATGGGTCAAATGAGGTCAACATTGATATAGATCTCCCTAATACGCCGTAGTTTAGCTCTGATAGTGACCTCATGGAGGACTCAGAGAAGGACTCAGAATTGGAGGAGCATCAACTTGAACATGATGATGAGAATGCAGAGATTGGTGTTTCAGACAATAGTTTTGGCTTGAGGTGGAAGCCTGGGGATGAGTCTGCCCTAGACAATGATCCATCTAGGGATCATTAGATTAATTTATATTATATGTTGACATCTCATATAGATTACTTTTTCAGCCCACATGTATATAGTATAGCCAATTGGATAGATGAATTTTGTGCAGGTTATGACATTGCATTTAGTTAGATAGATCTTTCCAATTGTGTTGACTAGTCCCACCTACTTCGGGGCATGTGGTGGACTTAGTTTATTGGGGCTAAGTAGTGTTTCAGTTAGGATGTAGGTACAAAGGTTACCCTTGGGTGGTCAGTTGGATGCGATATTCTATGTGAAACCATGTATATGTATGTATGCGAGCAGTTATGGTAATGATATAATGAAGCTTTATGTTATGTTTTAATAATACTTGGGCCATGCTAGCTGTATGTGTATCTTATATGGTTGTAGTCGATTGACTGAATTACTCAGCCGAATGGATAATCAGAATATTAGAATATGCATAAAACAATGCAGAAACCCATATAGAAGAAAATTCAGATTATAGTCAAGGGTCTGGTGACCAAGTTTTGTGTAATGTGCTAATAACCCTTAGTGGAATACCCTCAATCCCCATAGCCCCAGCACCTTTCAAAATCCCTCACAAAGTCAATAAATTAGTAGATAGAGTGGAAGATGCAACCCTAAAATATATGAGGAAAGTATCACCCAGTGGAGCTAGAAGCATGGATTAGAGGGATAGAAAAGATTTTCACAATAGTAGAGGTTCCAGAGGATAAAAAAATTAACATTAAAACATTTTGCCTGACTGAGGAAGTAGACTTTTGGTGGAAAACTATTAAGGGTAGGCTCTTAGGGCCTTATTTCACTTGGAGTAGGTTTTTGACAAAAACTAAAGATGAGGAGATTTGAAAAGGGATTAGCTTTCTATATTCACAACAAGCTAGCTGATCAACCAATCCTTACCTATCAAGAGTTATATGAGCGAGCAATTGAAGTGGAACGAGTGAAGACTGAATTGAGGGCCTTGAACCCGATTAAGAGGAGATGGACCAAACAGGGTGCTCCGAGCGAGAATGTAAACCAGAAGAAATCTGCTTCCGCTCCTCCCAAGAGTCGTCCTTTACGCTTAGCAGAGCTCTATGGGAAATGTGGAAGAACTAACCACACAACTCCTAAGTGCCAGGTGGAAACTAACAAATGCATGTGGTGGGGTAGCCTAGAACACCTCATTGCTGCCTACCGTCGAAGACTAAATGCTGTAGACAAGGGCTCCGACCTCCAAGGCACGCAGCTGTACAAAGGGCTTATATGCGGAGCAAGAAGGAAGTTGTCACCTTTGGTACGGTAGTTACTAGAGCTCTTTTTTAATTTCAAAGCCATTTTGTGTATTAGTTGATTCAGTTACCACGCATTCATTTACATCCACTCGATATGCCATGCAACTGAACCTTGAAAATAAGGCAACAGAAACTAACTATAGAATCAAGTTATCCAGTGACTCTAAAGTTTAGTGTTCTATCTCTTATAAACATGTTCTAATTACTATTGGTGGGATAGTATTCCCTGGAGATCTTATTCAATTTGACTCATTAAACTTTGATATCATTTTGAAAATGAGCTGGTTATGTACTTATGGGGTCAAGATTGATTGTGATGCTTTTTAAGGTTATTTCAAGGGATAAACGAGGAAGAGAAATATATTTTATGGGCAAAGAGAGGAAAAAAAAAACCTTGTCCTTTAAATTCTATTGTGGAAGCGAGTGAGTTCTTACGTCAAGGATCTATTGGGTATTAGTGTCATGCTATTAACACTCAACCGAAGGAAGAAAAAGTAGAAGATATCCCTGTAGTTTGTGAATTTAGAGATGTTTTCTTGAAGAGTTATTAGGATTGCCTCACAAAGAGAAATTGATTTTGAGACTGAATTAATCCCTGGTGCCCCAACTATCTCTAGAGCCCCATATCCTATGGCCTCAACGGAGCTTAGAAAACCAAAGTT
Organism: Lophocereus schottii; assembly: GCA_002740545.1. Lineage (NCBI taxonomy): Eukaryota > Viridiplantae > Streptophyta > Magnoliopsida > Caryophyllales > Cactaceae > Lophocereus > Lophocereus schottii. The sequence continues at coordinate 13,949 of NCQV01105240.1, read as the reverse complement.
TCAGTTGGATATGCTATTATAAAAGGGATTTACCAGACCAAGTGCGTCACTAAGGGGTGTCCCAGTTCTATTTGTAAAGAAGAAGGATGGAACCTCGAGATTATGTGTCCATTACAGAAAGTTGAGCAAGATCACCATTAAGAACAAATACCCATTACTCCAAGTAGATGGTTTATTTGGTTGACTCTAAGGTGTAGGAGTCTTTTCCAAGATTTATTTGAGCTTTGGATACCGTTAACTCAAGATTTTCCCTGAAGACATTCCCAAACTGCAATTAGGACTAGATTTGGGTCACTATGAATTCACTGTGATGCATTTTGGCCTGACTAATGCCCCCACAACCTTTATGGATCTTATGAATAGAGTTTTAGACCTTGTTTAGACAAGTTTGTGGTGGTGTTTATAAAAGATATCTTGATATACTCCAAGGATAGAGATAAGCATACTATTCAATTGAGGGCAGTGTTGTAGACCTGTAGGGTACATCAATTATATAGCTAATCCAAGACGCAAGAGTTCTGGTTAGAAGAAGTGGTATTTTTGAGACATCTCATTCCAATGGAAGGGATTAAGTTTAATTTGAAGAAGGTGAAAGCAATTACAGAGTGCCCAAGTCTCACCAATGTTATTGAGATCAAAAACTTTTCCAGTTTAGCAGGACATTATTGAGTTCGGGAAGGATTTATCTAAGATCATCATCCCTAACCAATTTGTTAAAGAAAGCTACAAGTTAGTAAGAAGATAAGTGGTAAGTTACATCTCCCGACGGTTCAGGCCTTATCCTACCCATGACCCAGAACTAAGGGTTGTGGTTTTTACATTGATAATTTGAAAACATTAGTTATATGAAGTATATTGTAAGATCTACATCGATCATCAAAGTTTAAAGAATATCTTCACTAAAAAAGAACTCAATTTGAGACAAAGGCGTTGGCAAGAGTTGCTTAGAGATTATGACCTGCAGATCCAATATCACCTAGAGAAAAGCAAATGTTATGGCAGATGCCCTGACATGGAAGGCATAACATACCTTAACACTATATGGATTACTCAAGTAAACCTGTTAAGAGGGCTTGAGAATTGGGTGTTCAATTATTGACACATGGGCAAGTATCTAAAGATATCAATGGATCTAACACTTTTAAGCTTGAGTATGTAGTACTTCGTAACCTAGGACCAACATTTGCATTTGAAGAAAGCATTGACCTCCCAATGGTCGATGTAGTAAAAATACTAGTAGAGAAATTTATATGAAACATCAGGGTAAAATAACACAGTCATTAGCGACAAAATCATCTTTGGGGACATGAAGATCTTCTTTAGCATTCAATGAGGTGAATGAGGTGTCATATATCAAAGGACTCTTGAAAATAGATTGTTAGAACCCACAAAAAAGCTATGCTGATAAAAGAAGGAGATCCCTGGAGTTTCAGGTAGATAATAAAGTTTCATAGAAAGTTTCACCAACGAAGGGTATAAGGACGTTGATCTGCTAGCTAAATTGAGCCCAAGATCTATTGGACCATACTGATTTATTGAAAGATTGAGTCCCATAGCTTACTAACTAGATCTACCTGCATAACTCAAATACATGCATAATGTGTTTCATATCTTACAGCTCAGGAAATACATTCCAGATGCTGACCATGCTTTAGTATCTGACTCCATTCAAGTTACTAGAAATCTAGTGTATGAAAAGCACCCAGTCCAAACACTAGATAGCATGATTAAGCAACTACGCATCAAGTAGATACCTTTAGTCAAAGTACATTGAGTAAATTATACCTCCTCAGAAGCCACTCGGGAAAACCGAGGATGAGATGTAAGCCAAGTACACACATATATTTGAGATGAACTTGCATGTCTTGTCAAAGCTCATAAGTTTTGAGGACAAAACTCTTTAAAGGGGGAAGGCTGTAATAGCCCGACCCTAAATCATGTTTATTTATTTAATTAAGTCATATTATTAATTTTTTACATTGATGTATCTCATTTAATCATCATGGTTGGGAGAATCCATTTTACGCTCTACTTTGCAATTCGAGTTTTATTTACCATAATAATTTTGAATAAATCGATATTAGGCCCAGTAAATATGATTAGGTGATTAATGACTTTCATAATGCTATAAAAATTTAATTTTTAACCCCACAAAAATTTGGGCTCAAATTCATTAAGTTTGGCCCAATTCATTTGGGCCCGTTCTGCGGCCTGATTCATTTTGGGTTTAATTTTGGCCCAAAATGTTTGGTATGCTAAAATTAAGTTAATCACCATCATTTGTACTAAATTATAATTAGTAAAAAGCTACTTTTGGTGCTTAAATATTAGCCAAGCTATTGAGATAAGTTCAAAAGAAAAAAATCATGTTAGTCTTCCACACATTCTTTCTCCTTTCTCATCTCCTTTCTTCCCCCACCTTAGGTTACTGTTGTTGTTGGCTGAGTTCTGGTGGCTGTCGCCACATTCTGTCATAAGCTAGGGCCACCTCCGGCCATCAGCGCCCACCCCCAACACCACCAACCACCAATCCCAACTTGTACCACCACCAAACACCACCTCCATCTTCTTATATTCAAGCTTGAAGTGACGTAAGCTCTAACTCCATCTTGATTCATTTTTTGGTTCTTGTGATTATTTTAGTTAGGATTTATGTTCTTATGATCAAAATAAATGCTAGCATGCGAATTGTATTGTTGTTGGAGATGTTGGATATTGTGGAGTTGCGTTTGAACTTGATTAAGGGGGTTTGAATCAAGAAGGTATGAGGTCGAGTTATTTATCTAATTGTTGTGATCTTGGAATGAAAAATGAATTTAAAGGTTGTGAGTGATGTTATTAAATTTATTATGATGGTTAGATGTAAGTTTGTATTGGACATAATCTAGGGCTTCAAAATCATGCATGATTAAGGTGAATTTTTTAGTCAGGCATATTATTTGTGTACGATTGGATAAAGAAATGAATCTTAGGTGTGTTATTTGACTTGGGAAATCACTTGAGGTGATCTTGTATAATGGGGCAGATTATGAAAATTTTCCCAACTAATTATAAAAGGTCATTTTACCCATTTCTGCAAATAGTAAGGTTATGGATGTGTTTTGAGTGATTTTGAAAAAGAGAAGAAATGAAAATTTGATGTAGATGATTATGGAGTAAATTTGAGTAATTTGGCTTTGTAAGGTGATGATAAAGAACAAGGCTTTATTAAATGATTTTAAGGAGTGATTTTAGAAGGAGAATTATGTGAAAACAAGGGGGAAAACAAGAACAGTAGGGCTGTGAACAGATCTACAATAGGGGTCACTTTGCAATTAAACTAGTACTGTTTGGCCCATTAAAAAATTATGATTTTTGGTGGATAGATAGATCCATACTTTATCTTTCAAATTTCTTTTGAATCACTTCATCCAGAGTTGTGCGGAAAACGTAATGGCGATTTTGTTAAGACTACATAGGATAGATTCGAGCTATGCACAGTTATGTTTCAACTCAATTTTAGGGGCCGTGTTGTGGTAGTTGGGTTTGGCACTATGAATGAAAGTGTTGTAGGACTTCCTAAGCTTTTGATATTGGGGTTTTATAGCTCAATTAGAGTTTGGGAGTGAAAGATATGGATGTTCTAATGTAGACTTTGAATGGTAATATGAGGGAAGAAAGAAATCACGGCATTTGGAAATATTATCCGGAGTCTCTACACAATTATGGATATTACAAAGAAATTACAAAGTTTAGTGAGTTTAAAAACTTTCATTTTGTATAGAAGCTTACTTGGGTTGGAAAATCGAGTTAAATGGGCATGAAAATGAAATTGGAGAAGTGAAGAGGTTAATGACACAAGCTAAAGTTATATCAGCAATCCTAAATCTCACAACAACCCCCTTCGCATTAAACCTTCTATTATTCATTTTAAAAACATTAAAAACCCATATTTTATTTATATCCATTAAAATCTTTTCATTAGCACCTCAATTATTTTATTTTGTTCTATTTTGCTCCAACTTGTTTCACTTCGAGTTTAATGAGCCTAAGTTATTTGGTTTTCAAATCATTTTAGTGTAACTTATCTTATATGGAATTGTTTGAATCATGGATGCCCTTTTATTAACCAATTTCTATAAAGTTATAAATTTTGGGAGTAAAAGTTATTTACTAACTGCATTTGCCTATAACTGCAGCTCTTAAACAGAAACGGGGTCTAGTCTATCGTTTCCCATTGTGCATAAGTATGATCAAGTGACATTGCATTTTAAAGACCTCAGGTACATTTATTGCCTGTATCTTTAGAAATTAGCACGTATTTATCAAAATATAATATTTTGGTAAGTACATCAATGAATCAATTTAATCAGTGATTTATCACATGATTAGTGACCTCATCAGTTATCAGTTATAGGGCATTGCCCTTCAGTTACCCGCACGACTTCAGGCCAGGTCCCCCGATCAATTTGGCAAGTGTACACCTATCCATAGATCGTAACTACATCAGGGGGTTCACTATCAGATAATAACTAGTAATTACAGTTTAATTCATCTCATTCACTATTTTAACTTAAAATAAATCACAAAGTGGGTGCCCAACCAATTTATGCAGAGATTATTTAACAATACAGGAATGCATGTACTGAGCTTTGATTCATATTATGAAATATTTTCCATGTTTTGTTTTGGTGAAGTGCTCGATGAATCGCGCTCATGCTAGCAAACCAGTTGAAGAGAATAAGTTGAGTAAGGAAATTTGGAGGGACCAATCACTGATATAGTACATGCATATTTGGAG
>NCQV01105221.1:0-17345 GCA_002740545.1 Lophocereus schottii | reverse complement strand
TTTAGATGCCACAAAGTTTGGAGTGAATATTGATAACTTAGTGAACTTACTAGCATATTGCATTACGACCATACTATCACTTATCTTTAACTCCATGAATTCCTCATCCTTCTGTTGTTGAACTGTGATTGGATAAAACTTAGCCATAAACCCCTCAAGAAACTTAGCCCAAATAAGCTCAGGTCCTTGTAACTTATCCTTTATAGTGCTTCATCAAATATCCGTTTCCCCAGCTAGGTAAAAGGTCCCTATGTTCACCTTCTTCTCATTGAGTACCTCAACCACAATAAATATTTTTTCCATTTCCCTAATCCAGTCTTCCATTTCTATAGGATCAAGCTTCCCGTCATAAATCTTGGGTTGCGTTAGGCTACTCTATCAGCTAATTTATCAGATTTTTGGGGGTTTTCTAGAGGTACAAGGAGTGCAGGGGGAACCCTCCTCATCAACTCAGCTACCAAATTTTCCTAATGATTGGGATACAGTTAGATCTCCACTAGGATTTTGCTGGGGGTTCTCGCTCAGTTAATTGCCTGAACTCTAAGTCTTACCTTCATTGCTATTCAAATTACAGACTCTAACATATTGAATCACATAGACAAGGTTTATTGTCTAAATTTGTATAACATTATGAAACAAGAAGAAGAAAGAAGTGTCAGTTTATGCAATAAACGAGTGAACATAACGTAAAGGAGTGGATTGAAAGTAAACCTTCCTCATAGGTTAAGAAATAACTACAGAAGTATGCATATTATATCGCAAAAGTGTCAACAGACTAGCGAAGCGAGAAGGGAAGAATTTGTGCGTCATAAGGAGATGCATATGAAAGGGGCAATCTCCATAAAAATCGAAAATTCAAGGAAATTTGTTAGTAAAGTCCAAGCATAGCTCAATAACAACTTATTTGGTACCACGTACTATAAAAGATACTGAGATTGGAGAGAATTGTCCACAATGAGACAATTTACCTAGTTGGTGAAGCGGTCGAGGTTTGATTGGAATGCATGATTGTTGGTCCTATGAAAATGTCTTATTAGTGAGGAGACTAATTATCTACTAAAGGCATTTATTTAGACACCATATGCATTATAGAAGAGTTTCAAGTAAACAATCGGCACCAGAAAACTCGGTAAGTTTGTTAAGATAGTTCAAAGAAGTGCAACAAGAATGGGGGAATAACTAGCATTGAAAAGAGCTCATAGTCCATCGGGTATTGGGATGAGCTTAAGGCTCAATGAATTCATAGAAAATTTGAGATATGACATAGAATATGACCCCATAGATCGTATAGTAACCGAGCAAAGAGTGATAACCAATTGTTCTCCTAGTATTGTTAATAACCTTTTTTTTTTTTGGTTCAAATGAGTCACGAAGGCAGTACAATACGATGAGGGGAAGGGGGATCGAACCTAATACCTAATGTACTTAGGATCTCAGTCGTAACCAGTTGGCTAAGATCTCATTCATAGTATTGGTAATAATAATAAATGATGATAAATTTTCAACAACAGGTGGTTGAAACCTAAGGGATTAGTAGGTATGAATATAGTCATCTCAAGTGGCGTTGCAAAGGCGTTGCTCCTATTTTGTACGACGTAAGAAATGCGCGGTTACTTAGGGTCACACGAATGATATCCCATGTCCAATGGTTTGCTCACGAGGGAAACGGAGGAGAGAAAAAGGGGTGGGGGGGAGTTCTCCAGTGGCTGGCTCGCCGGGAGGCTCGTGGGTGAGAGCCGGCTCACAGGGCCTTGGGGTTGCTTTTTGATTTTTTAAATTTTTTAATTAGTTTTTCTTTTTTTATTCTAAAAATAAATTTGTGTTACAGAGTGGGTCTATGGGTATTATTTTATTTGATAAGCCAAAGTGGTGAGGCTTTTATTGGAGAGAGGGAGGATGTAAGCCAAAAAGTGGGATCACAAACTAATCTGGCGGAAGTAGGCACCCATTGCTGAGGTAAAAAAATAGCTCACCACTAGAAATGCTCTAACAAAGCCTATTTTTGACATTAACACTGTAGCGATGCAGTTCCCCTTACAATAGGATTAGAGGTAATATTGGGACGCAAAACGCTTGAATGATTTTATGTTTTCATAATCAAGAGAAGCGTTCTGTCAATTTCCGCCTGTCAGAATTTCATTAGAAAAGGAACTAGTATTGGAACCTAAAGCTTTGGAGTTAACCTTGAATACAAAGGGCTAATGTCAGCATAAAGTAAAGTAGTCTCCAAAATTCCAAACCAAACATTGGGTTCTTAATTACATTGAAGACGGGCAGGATTTTGGAAATAATGGATAATGCGTATAAAAAAAAAATATAGTGGATCCATATCATGGAGTAAGAGTTACAGAGTGTGGATTGAAACAAACAAAAATACATTAATGGATTATGTTAAATGTGTGTGTGTTTTTTCTTTCCCCTCCTTTTCAGGAGCAGTTATAAGATTTTCATCACGAAAGAGAATTAACTTCTTTTAAATAGAAGAAGCCTTATACATGGGCGATGTGAAAACTTTATGAAGGTAGGTGTTCACCGAATTAAATGGGGTAAAATATTTGGCACTAGGGGTGGCAGTTCAGGTCGAAACATCGACAGTGGATTTTTGTTTTATTGACTAATTTTACTATAATGCCCCTTTTTATATATATTGTCTTTGAGTATATTTTTCTTATATTTTAATTTTTATTGTTCTTCTTCATCTGTGTAATAAATTATTTGCGATTCTTCTATATTTCTGTTTGGTTGATACTATATAGTATATTCAAATGTTAATTCTAGTAAAGCAATATTATCTTTTATTAAGTTTATAGTTATGGGATGAATACTTTCAGGGAGAGTTAAAAGATCATTTAATCTGAATTTATAATGGCTTAACAAATTTTGTCTTATATTTCTAAGGGTAAGGTGAAAAGATTTCAAGAAATCCCATACTTGATTTTGTGTATAGTATTTTAAGTCAGGTAGCGTAAAACTTTATCCAACTAAATAATCTCCTTCTTGATTTAATTTTGAGTTTGATTGTAGTTTATTTATTGGATAATTCATGTTTAAGTGAAAGATAATGTTGAGTTAAAAGTGAAAGGTTCATACAAATTAAAATTTTCAGGCTTGCACAATTTAGTTGGCAGGTAAATAGTTCATAGATTTAATGCTCTGATACCGTTAATATAAGGGTCTGGTAACTTTTTGTAGAAAAAGGTTTAAAACTCTTTGATGCGAGAACATTAATGAACAAAGAATAGATATCACTATTCCAAATAGCTTAAAAATGGGGCTCTCAAAGTAATAAATTAAACTATCGACAAACAAATTCGAGAATTTATACCTTCCTTTTTCTTAGATCCCTTCTTGAGATATATTGTTCTTTAATCTACTGCCACGCCCTTCTTCTCAGCTTGCTTTATAGGACTTACTTTGATTTCAGAACTATTTCACTCACCTCAAGATCTTTGAAAAATAAAGATATAGATTCAAATTTTCTTGAAGATAATTCATTTTATTACTTGGTTTCCTAAAAAGGAAGATTAGAACATTATAGAAAACAGACTGCTCTTTGAGTGATCTATACTTCGTCTAAATGCCTCCGCCTTTTTCTCCTTTCGAGGTTACATATTTGTAACACTTTAAAATGCAATGCTTGAGTCATTACTTGCATCATAGTAGCATCATAGTCTAATATCATACAAAACAAATTGAATAAAAGTACAGTAAAGATAAGGCTGAGGAGATAAGGTGGGCCTAAAGACATTCAAATTGCTTTTTGCTGCCGTTCTTTTAGATTTTTTGAAAGATAACAATCAATAAAGTTGATAGTGACTTTTGCCTGTTGTTGATGATGTCGGCAGAGTCTGGACCTTACATCTGGCCTTTTGATGGTAAAATATGAGTCATTCGTAGTCGTGCTTGTTTCTCTTCTTCTCTTTGAAATAGTTCAGTAAATTTAGTTTTGATAATTGTAGATCCTTGGAAGTTTTGTAGCTCAAGTGAAAGAAGAAATTTCAAGAGTTCATCATCATAGATTCCCTCTTTCATTCCTTCCTTAGTTAAAATAATATAGTTAACTCCTCTGTGTAGACTTCGGAATCTAGAAGAATATAGTTGATCACCTTAGCATTTGAAATAAAGCTTCCACCAGTTCTTCCGCAGTTAATCCAAGATTCATTGAATCTGAAGGGTTCAAATTTCTTGATAACTTCAATGTTAAGTTCGAATCATTCAGAGATAAAGCCAACATGAATTAAACTAATTTCAAGGTATAGGATGCTAGTTTTTTCATCCTTTTCTGATGGCATAGTATGAAATCTTATGAATAGAAGCCCTTGATTGAAAGTCTTGAGAGTTTGGATTATCTCTTATGGAAACTTGGCTATCTCAGTTAATTTTGGATTTGCATAAAGTAAATCAAGTGTCCAAACTGAAAAAGCTGATAGTTTATATCTGGATTAGATCTTGAGCAAGTAGTGAGCCTTGTAAATAAGGGTTTTCCTCAACTGTAGAAAGTTTGTGGTAGTTCTTGTAGTTTTTAGAATGCTAATTTAATTGTCTTTTGATTGTCTGAAAAAAAGGATCACAGGTATCAAAAGTAACAAACTTTTCAGCTTGATCAACTTGGGTTATGGTTCTTTTTTATAATAATTTAGTCTTTAGTTCTTGCATCTCTTTCTCGTTTTTACGAAATGGAGAGCTTGAACTGGGCTTTTCAGATTTAATATTTTGCAAAGATTGTGACTTTGCTGGGCTAGTAGTTAAAGTAATCAATATAGTTGAAGTGTTAGAGAGCTAATTAGTTTTCGCATATCCGCTATCACAGTTCTCCCTTGTTCTAGATCATTCTTTATATCGCCAATGATGTTGTTAGTTCCTATAGCAAGTTCATCATATTCTGTTCGAAAATTATCAACTATAGCTTGAACTCCTATTTCGAGTTGTTCTAGTCCTGTTGAAATAGTTTCTAGCTATTTGTCAAAGTCAATAACAATGTCTTCGAGTCCCTTAAGCTTGTTTGGAGTCGTCGTTGTTGAGATACTCTGATTCTCTTGTTAGATAGTCAGCAAGAAAATTGTTGTTTCTTACAATATGCTCATAAATATCGTCAAACTAAGATAATAAAGTTTGTCATCTATGGAGTTTGCGCATATGAGGGTCATTGTCCAAAACTTATTTAACAAATATAGTTGCAGCTTTATTATCTGTTGGTACTTTGAAAGGTTTGGTAGAAGAAATAGTCTCCATTTTTTAATTTCTTTAATTATAGCTAAGATTTTCTTTTCCATCATATTAACAATTTTCTTCAGTTTGGAAAATGTTCTACTGTGATATTTACATATTTAATTAAGATCAATTTTAGTACTTCTGACCAAACTTTGTTAGAGGTATCAGTTTGCATTATTAAATTGTCTTTTGATTCTGGTAGTCTAAGTTAAGGTAAATTTTTACATTCTTCTTTAAGATTTTTGATGATTTGGGTATGATAATCGCTCCATCCTTTGGTATTATTTTTTCTCAATAAACTCTGTAAGTCCTTGTTTTCCTTTACTAGATCAGGAATATAAGAACTAGCATATATTAAGTAATCCTGAAAATTCATGTATTTGTTTTTTAGTTCTTAATTCATCAGGATGTTTATTTATTTTTCTAGAAATGTGAGTTTGTAAAGAAATACCATTTGATCCCAATTTGAATCCAAAGAATTCAGTTTTTTCTTGTTTGTAGCTTTCTTTTTGCTAAGACATATTTCTTCTTTTATAACAGCTTTTGTAAATTGTGCTCTTCTAAAGATTTTGAGCTGATAAGGAGATCATCAACATATACCAGCAATAGAGAGTTTAGATGTTCTAATGCATTGTCCATTGTTCTTTGAAATATTTTTGGAGTATTTTTTAGTCCAAATAGCATTATAATCCATTCGTAAAATCCTTGTAGTGTACTAAAACCTGTATATTTTATACTGTTCTCTTTCTTTTTTTTTTGGGTAAAAATTCGAATTTACAATCAAATTTTGAGAAATATTTTTTGTTTTTAACAAGATTAATTAAGACTTCTTCATTGGTGAAGAGGTAATTGTTAGTCCTTGTAGATTAGTTGAGTTTTTTTTATAAGTAATTACCACTCTTGCTTTTATTTGTTCGCTTTTCTACTTCATTCATTACCATAAAGGCTAGCGACGAATAGCTATCTTTTAAGGGTCTTATTAATTCTTTTTCTAATAGTTCTTTTATTTGTGTAGAAAATTCTTTTATATCTTCTGGTGTGTAAAACATAAGCTTTTCTTTAATATATACTTCTTGAGTTAATTCTATTTTTGCTTGAAAATGTTCAAGTTTCCAAAATTGTAAACGATTATCAAAATAAATTTGTTTTAAGTTATTAATCAAATCTTCTTTCCTAATTATGTTTACTTTGAAACTTGATTTTTGTATTTATGTTGATAGTGCAATTTGTTCATATTTCTATCCACTATGCTTCGCATGTACTTTGTAAGGGCGTTTTAATGTATGCATTTTAAGTGTATGACCATATTTTGTAATAAGATATACCCTATAGGAGTTTGTATAAATTTACCAAATTGTTTAAGAAAATTATTTCCTAATAGAATATCATGTATTGTAATACTAAAGAAATATTAAGAGTTTTATTTCCTAATATGATGGATACGTTGCTTTGTACAAATTCAAAATAAGTAGTCTTAGGGTGAACATCCTTAATTTTAATTTTTCGATCAGATGAGAGTTTTTTTATATTTTGGTAATAAAAAGTCCTGAAAAATACTTCTGATATAGTGTGAATTAAAGTTGTAGTTATGATATGTAATTCTTTTACTATAACGTCAATATGTGTAAGGATAGGAATGTGAAGTTCCTTCATATTCCATCAAGAATGATTGTATTTTGCTGATGGATTTGGGTGACTTGGGTCGATTTTAATTCATAAGTTGTGAATTGGCCTAGGAAATTCATTCCTAGTAATATATGATAGAATCCATTATTAATAGAATGATCAATATGACAATCACATTCTAATAGCATAGAGCAAGGAGTTTTCATTATAATTTTGGAATTTTTGATTAAGAGTAGATCTTCTACAACCATTTGTAGCAAAATTATATTAAGTGGTAGAATTGACTCGAATATGTAAAGAGATACAATGACATTGAGATGCATATGTATCGATTAAGATTTTATTTTGTATCCATATTTGTCTATTAAAATATTCTAACTTTGCTTTGTAAGTCTATTATTAGTGTCTGCCATTGTTATGCTTTTAGGATGGAATCTAGATATTCTTGTCATGCTAAAGCTTCTTGGTAGAGTTGGTTGATTAGTGATTCTCATTCCTTTTCTATATAGGAAAGTCTAGGTGCTTCATAACTATTTAATACTTCATCTTCTTCTAAAAAGCCTATTAATGCAGGTAACCTTCTTGTATTGGTGGTGATATAATGACACTTACTATTGAGAAGATCAGGTCTGCAATTATTTTTCCTGTTTGTTTTACTTCTTTTATGGGGAAATTAGTGTTAGAGAAAATGTATAATCCTCTGTAATAAAAGGATAATGTATCAATTTCTGGTTGTAACTCTGTATCTATTAAAAGTTTAAATTGTGAATTAAGAGTATCTTCAATATCTTTACTCTGCAATGTAACTGAGTAATTTGGATAGCATTCAAAGATTAATTTTTTATAAATCAGTTTCTTGTAAAGTTCCAAGATGAGTATTTTGAACAATTTTTAAATCTTTTATCCTGTAGTGATAAATGATAGGTGAATTAATACCTTCTTTAAAACAAGCTTTTATAGTGATTTGTATTCCTTGTAGATGCGCATATTTAATTAACTCGCTCTTTTTAGGGAATTTATTCTAAAAAGGTTTCAATTATGTCTTGGGCCATTGGTTTTAATCTGATATTTCCTTGCAAATGTTGGACCTTAACCAATTGTTCTGTAGTATATAATTTGAAATATCATATTAGTTTTCTTGTTAGAAAATCATTTAATTTTTTCATAAAGTTTCTTTGATTCTTGAGATGTAGATCTATGAGTACTATTCAGTTTTTGATTAAAAGTAATTACTCCTATATAGTTTTCATTATTTTCTTGTTCTTGTTATTGCACTATATCTTCTCCTTCAATACTCATATTTAGTATCTGAATAACTTTGTGTTTCAGAAGTATCTGTTTCTCCTTGTAAACCAATAGATTCACAACAACTAGAGATAAATCATATATATTATAGTTTATAGGGTAGAGTTCATCTTCTAAGAAGAGTTTTACGATATTACCTTTTTGTTATTACAGTCGATAGATTTATGTCCCTCATCCACAATTCAAGCATTGACAAGAAGTCGGCTTTTTGTTTCTTTTATAATATCCATTTTCTGGATTAAAATTCTCTACAGTTAAATTCGCATGTCTAAAATGTTTACTACCCTTTTTGGGTTTGTTAACAGATTTCTTAGTTTTCGCCTTCTCAATCTTTGTTCTTTTTTGTTTTGAAGTTTTCTTTTTGAAAAATTTTCTTTTCTGTATCTTCTTCTATGGAGTTTTCTTTATATTTTCTTTAGAGTTCTTTTTCTTTTTGGTTTGTAATTAAGATAGTTTTCACTTTCGTATTGTCCTAGTTATTTAATATCACCGCAACATAGGGTTACTTCTTTGATACATATTCTTCTATTTTGTTGTAGACAGAGTTGTATCATTTCTCTATTTATTACAGTTTGTATTGCTGCTACAGATATAAAAGTTGTGGGTTGTCTTATAAATTCTTCAGATTTTTTAGAGAACTATCTATTCCATGGATTAGGAAATTTTAATAATAGCTATATTAGTTTCTTGATTTTCCATTGAGTCATAAAGTTCATAATAACATTTGCCAAATTCACAAAAGAAGCTCTTAAAGTTGTATAAGTTGCAGATTCTTAAATTGGTTAACTTATATAGTGATTCTTTTTTCTTTTATAGCTTGGAATTTTCTTGAAGTTCAACATATTCGTATCCTTCAAATTGTCCAATTAGATATTTTTCCATAGTCCCTACTCCTATACCAATTCTTAAGTTTCTGTTTACGTCAATTTCTATTAAATTCCTTATATTAGAAGATATTCTTGTGTACCAGTTGTCTACTATTCCTTGAAAAGAATTAATTACTAAGTTGTAAATAACATTTACATCTCTACCTTCTTTGGCAGAGTGTGGTTCACTTATTAGAGATAGTAGCACTGATACTTTCCAAACATTTGCGGCTTTTCTCTTATCAGTTACACAATTTAGGTTTAGAAAATATCCCCACCTGGTACTGGTTCTTATAAAAAAGGATTTTTTAGTTTAAATTCTTCATTAATAGTTTGTCTTTTCCAATGACTAAGTGCTTTCTTATTCATTGTAATTCGAGATTTTCTTGAACCAATATTAAGAGGGTTTGAGGTTTCTCCTTGTTCATAATTATTGGGATTAGGAATATTACGTCCTATACTTCCAATTAGTACGCCTGACCACATATTTACTTCTTTTACTGTTTCTATTATTTGCAGATCTCCAAAGTCATTTAATAATTCTTCAACAGATTTATTGTATTCTCCTATTATTCACTTTCTTCTTGTTTATCTTTTCCTTTATGTCTACTAGTATAGTCCCGTACTTTGCACGGTGATTTATGAAATAGATAATAAGGTGTTTACAAAAGACACATAGTTGCTATTATTATTTAGAAAAGAAGACACAAATAAGTCACTTAGCAAGTGATGTTCTTATAAGTAGAAATAAATTTTCACTATAAAAATTTAATAAGCCTAGTTATTATAGTTAGAATTTTTTGGTATTATATACTTTTTTATCCTTTTCTTTTAGGGAATTTTTATCTTTGAAAATAGATCCATTTTGGTCACAATTTCATTCAAGTTATCTCAATATGTAGTTACAGTACATAAAAATTAGTCATCCATGATGTGCTTAGGCTCCTCCTTTTGAAATCATGAAGTTGGGTGGCCTTTTGTTAGAAAATATGTCATCGACTTCTTCTTTAGATAACTTATCTCCCTAAGGTTAGTGTTCCACTTAAATAATGAGTTACAACACAAATGAGTTGTTGTAGATTTAGGACCGTAGATTTAGTGACTTTTGGTGATTTGGTTAAGCAAATTTTATTTTTTTGGGGAAAAGAGGGACTGTGAAAATAGTGGATGGATTTAGAAAAGTAATAAAAATTATCATATATCGTAGCTGGTCTATTGATTTGAAACTCCCTACCAATTCATAAAAGTTGTCCGCTCTCAAAAAGAAAGATATCACCCATAGAGTTCTGATTATCTGACTGTCTATTTAGTTTACCCATAATTTAAAAATCCAAAAATAGTATTTCCAGATTTGTTCATTCGATTAGCTAACCTAAAATGGGGTTATTTTATTTCTTGAAATCAGAAGGACCCTTCAAAATCTCAATCAACACATGATTTTCAAAAAAAAAAAGAACCTAAGAAATTAAAATTTTCTATAACCTTACCTTGTGATGTGTGTCTTAAGTTAACTATATGACATCATTAATGATTTTGACCATTTGTCATGATTTATGAAAAAAACCTACAAATAGTATTCAAGAATGCATTACAGTATTTTACTAAACAACAAAAACTGTTATATTGATTCAAGCATCCATTACAGTATTGAATGTATGCCATGATAAAAAATATATAGAAATAGTATTCAAGTATGCATCGTAATTTCTAACTAAACAATGGAAATATTCAAGCATGCATTATAGTTTCTAACTGAACAATGGAAAT
The DNA here is from genome assembly GCA_002740545.1 of Lophocereus schottii. NCBI lineage: Eukaryota > Viridiplantae > Streptophyta > Magnoliopsida > Caryophyllales > Cactaceae > Lophocereus > Lophocereus schottii. The sequence continues at coordinate 6,570 of NCQV01105221.1, read as the reverse complement.
AGAAAATTACATTGATTCAAATATGCATGTAGTATTGAATGTATGCGATGATTTTAAAGAGAAAACTGAAAAATTACATTTGTTAATGTTGGAGGCATATTTTGAAGGTGAATAAGTTAATCAAAATCATTCTAAAGACTTTATAAATTAGGATCAACTTTTTAATATTAAACTCATCCCATATGTCCATTAATGCAATTTAATCTTATTGCTAGAGTTCCTAACCGAATGAAATCCCCCAACACCCCCTCCATATTGTTCTAAACCCCAACCTGATCACCTAACTCAATTTCCAAAATAGCAAAACTTTTGAAGATATAGAGGACTATACTCGTATCTATGTATATAAAAAAGAAAGTCAAATTTTGTGGTTTCTTTTATATATCTTAACAGTAACTTTTATAAATTGTAAAAATCATATTATAATTTGTAGTATAGTTATTTGCAACTTTTTAATTGATGTAAATAAATAGGTCACCAAACAATTTAGATACATGTGAAATAGTTTGCATTGTTGTTTCCATTAAAAATTTGAAACGCCAAGGAAGAGGATCAAATTATTAGATTTTTCTTATAAAAAAACAAACATCCATAAATGAACAATATAAATAAAACATGAAAGAATCTAAACACAATTAAGTTACTAATACAATGTAATATAATATAAGCCAAAAAATTTTAACCTAAGTCATAAGTCGGACGGAAATAATTAAGATTATAAATGAATCAAACCAAATACCACCACTATTAATCAACCCTGACAAAACTACACCTAAAAAAGTGAGATTATGAATTATAGCAAGAAATCAATGATGGCGTCAATTAGTGAAAGATTAAATATCAAGAAAAGAAAATTAGGCCACATATAGGAGGGAATTACAACAAAAAAGTATAAAAATTTCAATCGACTATGATCAAGCATTTTAACACTACTAATTACAAAAGAGGAGGTCACTTGCTAACGAATTAACAAATTAATACAAATAAATATATGGAGAAGGAAACGATAATTATTATATATATGGAAGTGAGGTAAAATAGATCACTTTGACACACATGAGCAATGAGCAAGATGGCAGAATTGATTTCAACTATGAGACGTATTCTAATGTATAAGTTCAACTATGGGTAAGAACTACTTGACTATTTACACTAATACTGAAGGTTCAAGAATGATATCTTTTTTTGACCTATAATTTCCATAGTTATTTGTTACTACCTACTTCATAATTCACATTTCCATGATTATGGGATTATTCTTTATTGGGATTTGACTTTATTATTTAAAATAATACTAAACATATAGCCACTCCATTATCTTTATTTCAACCATTACAGAATTATACTTCCCGGGATTATGCTTTTCTAGGATCATTTCCTTAGTTATTAATGATTTTTTTCCGCCATTATGGAATTATACTCCGTGATATTATACTTTCCCGAATTAATCTTTTTCTGCAATCTAGTGGTGATAAGGAGATAGAAGGAATTCAAAAGGTTTAAGAAGGATATTTTTTTATAATTTTCATAATCACTAATTATTGCATAATCATTCTTTTTAGAAAAAATACTCCATAATCCTCATTTCAACAATTATGGAATAATACTTCATAAGATTATACTTTCTTACGATCATTTCCTTATTAATGATTTTTTCCCTTACCACTATGTGAAAGATTCGAAAATTATAAATTAATTATTTTCAACAATCGGATAGTTGTGATGAGGAGAGAGAATGAATCTAAGGGTTCGAAATATCTGATCAATGAGAATGAAAGAAAATTTCACATTATCACAACATTACTTTTATATATAGTATAGATATTGAAGGTTCAAGAATGATATCTTTTTTGCCTATAATTTCCATAGTTATTTGTTACTAACTACTTCATAATTCATATTTCCATAATTATGGGATTATATTTTATTAGGATTTGACTTTATTATTTAAAATAATACTAAACGTGTAGCCACTCCATAATCTTTATTTCGACCATTACATTATTATACTTCCTGGGATTATGCTTTCCTAGGATCATTTCCTTAGTTGTTAATGATTTTTTTTCGCCATTACAAAACTATACTTCGTGATATTATACTTCCTAGGATTAATCTTTTTCTACAATCTAGTGATGATAAGGAGACAGAAGGAATTCAAAAGGTTTAAGAAGGATATTTTTTTATAATTTTCATAGTCACTAATTACTGCATAATCATTCCTTTTAAAAAAAAATACTCCATAATCCTCATTTCGATAATTATGGAATTATACTTCAAAGGATTATACTTTCTTACGATCATTTCATTATTAATGATTTTTTCCCTTACTACTATGGGAGAGATTTGAAAATTACAAATTAATTATTTTTAACAATCGGATGCTTGTGATGAGGAGAGAAAATGAATCCAAGGGTTCGAAATCTCTAATTAATGAGAATGCAAGAAAATTGCATATCATCACAACATTACTTTTATATGTAGTAGAGATATTGAAGATTCAAGAATGATATCTTTTTTATCTATAATTTCCATAGTCATTTGTTACTAACTACTTCATAATTCATATTTCCATAATTATGGGATTATCCTTTATTGGGATTTGACTTCATTATTTAAAATAATACTAAAGGCATAGCCACTCCATAATCTTTATTTCAACCTTTACAGAATTATACTTCCTGAGATTATGCTTTCCTAGGATCATTCCTTAGTTGTTAATGATTTTTTTCCACCATTACGGAATTAGACTTCCTGATATTATACTTCTGGGATTAATCTTTTTCTACAATCTAGTGGTGATAAGGAGACAGAAGGAATTCACAAGGTTTAAGAAGGATTTTTTTTTTATAATTTTCATAATCACTAATTACTGCAAAATCATTCCTTTTAGAAAAAAATACTCCATAATCCTCATTTCGAGAATTATGGAATTATATTTCATAAGATTATACTTTCATACGATCATTTCCTTATTAATGATTTTTTCCCTTACTACTATGTGAGAGATTAAAAAATTATAAATTAATTATCACGAGGAGAGAGCATGAATCCACGGGTTTGAAATCTTTAATGAATGAGAATGCAAGAAAATTCCAAATCATCACAACATGGCTTTTATATATAGTATACATTTCTTTCTTCAATAATTTTTTGTAGTGATTCTTCTTTGGATTTTAAAAGTCTTTCTTGATATCTTTTAATGTATTTTCCATCATTACTTTTGGGAGTCATTTTTTCTGGAAGCTTAATTTTTAATGGGTTATGTTCTTTCTTTTGTTTAGGTTTTAACATTCATTCAAAAGTTATGTTTATTAATTGCATTTGTATTATTAGTTGTTTAGTAGATTCATTTATTTCTAAAATTTCTCCTTTTACTGCTTTTAGTTCTGCTTCAATTTCAAAAAACTCATGATTTCATGTTTTATTATTCTTTGTCATTAAACCAATATTTTTTATCAAATTTATCTAGATTATTATCATTATCATTGTCGAAGTGTTCTACAAATTCTAAATAAGCTCCTCTTTCTTCTTCATAAATTGGGAGCACTAATCTATCTTCATCTTTCTATATTATTTCTTTAGCACAATTAATTTTTCGAAGGTAATCAATTTTTTGAATATAATATCTCCCTCCTTGGTTTATTTCGTCTTTAGAATTAGTTTGATATAAATTAAGGATAAATTCACAATTACATTAGGTAGTTATTTTTAGTTGTGAAATTTCAGGTTTTTATATTATTTGTATGAGAATAAATTCGTACTAGTATTTCAATGAAAATGATTATTTTTGATTCACAAATTATACATTTATATCTATTTTGATATAAATATTTTATCAGTTGTAATTTATCAGTGTCTCCATAAATTTCATATTATATTTCTTGTTTAATTGTTCAAAGTTCATTTCTAATGTTTTTCTTTCTAATGTATCTATTCTTTCTTTAAAGTTTTTCTATTATGAATTTTATTAGTTTTGCACTTTTAGTCCCTTAAAAATTCAACCTTCTGTGGAAATATTGAATTTTTAAGGGGCTAAAGTGCAAAACTAATAAAATCCATATATAGTATAAAAGCTTTAAAGAAAGAATAGATATATTAGAAAAAACATTAGAAATGAACTTTGAACAATTTAAATAACAAATAGAATATAGAATTTATGGGGACATTGATATATTAGAACTAATAAAATATTTATGTCAAAACATGTATAAATGCATAGTTTTTGAATAAAAAATAATCATTTTAATTGAAAGACTAGTATGAATTTATGCTCAGACAAATAGTGTAAAAACCTAAAGTTCCAAAGCTAAAAATAACTACACAATGTAATTGTGAATTTATCCTTAATTTATACCAAACTTATTTTAAAGAAGAAATAAGACAAGAAGAGAGATATTATATTCAAAAAATTGATTACCTTAGAACAATTAACTGTGATAAAGAAATAATACAGAAAATGAAGATAGATTAGAGCTCCTAGTTTATGAGGAAGGAAGAAGAACTTATTTAGAATTTGTAGAAAATTTCGACTACGATAATGATAATAATCTAGATCAATTTGATTTGGAATATTGGTTCAATGATGAAGAACAATAAAAACTAAAATCATGAATTTTCCACAAATTGAAGCAGAACTAAAAGAAGTAAAAAGAGAAATTTGAGAAATAAATGAATGTACTAAACAACTAATAATACAAATGCAATTAATAAATATAACTTTTGAAGGACCGTTAAGACCTAAAAAAAAAAAGAACATATCTCATTGGAAGTTAAGCTTCTAGAAAAAATAAGTCCCAAATGTGATGATGAAAAATATATTAAAAGATATCAAGAAAGAGTTTTAAAGGCCGAAGAAGAATCACTACAAAAACTTTTTGAAGAAAGAAATAGACGTAAAGGAAAAGATAAATAGAAAGAGAGTGAATAATGGAAGAATTCAATAAAACTATTGAAGAGTTATTAAAAAACTTTGAAGGTTAGCAAATAACAAAAATAGCAAAACAAGTAAATATGTAGTCAGATGTACCAATTGGAAGTGTAGGAAGTAATATTCCTAATCCCAATAATTATGAACAAGGAGAAGCCTCAAACCCTCTTAACATTGGTTCAAGAGAATCTCGAATTACAATGAATAAGAAAGCACATAGTCATAAGAGAAGACAAACTATTAATGAAGAATTTAAACCAGAAAATCCTTTATTACAAGAACTAGTACCAGATGGGGATGTTTTCTAAACCTAGATTGTGTAACCGATGCGGGAGAAGCCCTAGATGTTTGGAAAGCATCAGTGGTACTATCTTTAATAAGTGAACCAATCTATGCCGAAGAAGGTAGACTGTAAATATTATTTACAACTTAATAATTAATTCTTTTCAAGGAATAGTATACAACTGGTGCACAGGAATATATTCTAATATACGGAATTTAATAAAAATTGACGTAAAAAGAAACTTGAGAATTGGTGTAAAAGAAGGACTATGGACTATGGATAAATATCTAATTTGACCATTTAAAGGATATGAATATGTGGAACATCAAGAAAATTCCAAGTTAGAAAAGAAAAAAGAAGCACTACATAAGTTAACCAATTTAAAAATATGCAACTTATGCAACTTTAAGAGCTTCCTTTGTGAATTTGACAAGTATTATTATGAACTTTATGACTCAACGAAAAATCAAGAAGCTTATGTATAGCTATTACAATGAATCTCGAATTACAATGAATAAGAAAGCACATAGTCATAAGAGAAGACAAACTATTGATGAAGAATTTAAATCAGAAATTCCTTTATTACAAGAACCAGTACCAGATGGGAATATTTTCTAAACCTAGATTGTGTAACCGATGCGGGAGAAGCCCTAGATGTTTGGAAAGCATCAGTGGTACTATCTTTAATAAGTGAACCAATCTATGCCGAAGAAGGTAGACATGTAAATATTATTTACAACTTAATAATTAATTCTTTTCAAGGAATAGTATACAACTGGTGCACAAGAATATATTCTAATATAAGGAATTTAATAAAAATTGACGTAAAGAGAAACTTGAGAATTGGTGTAAAAGAAGGACTATGGACTGTGGATAAATATCTAATTGAACCATTTAAAGGATACGAATATGTGGAACATCAAGAAAATTCCAAGTTAGAAAAGAAAAAAGAAGCACTATATAAGTTAACCAATTTAAACATATGCAACTTATGCAACTTTAAGAGCTTCCTTTGTGAATTTGACAAATATTATTATGAATTTTACGACTCAACGAAAAATCAAGAAGCTTATATATAGCTATTATTAAACAAATTTCCTAATCCATGGGATAGATATTTTTCTAAAAAATTTAAAGAATTTGCAAGACAACCACAGCTTGTAGATCTGTAGTAGTAGTAAAAAAATTGTAATAAATGGAGTAAAGATACAACTCTGTCTACAAGAAAATAGAAGAAGACATATCAAAGAAGTAACCCTATGTTATGGTGATATTAAAGGACCAAGACAATACGGATGTGACAACTATCCTAATTATAGATCAAAAAGAAAAAGGACTCCAAAGAAAAATATAGAAAACT
>NCQV01105209.1:6815-19040 GCA_002740545.1 Lophocereus schottii | reverse complement strand
AATCACCATGTACAGTAAAATCATCATGAAAACTTCCATAATTTTGTTGATAAAGTCAAAAAAAAAATACTCATCATACAGCTTCGAAATATACCAGGAGCATTACATAGACCAAACGACATCCTTCTAAAAGCATAGGTGCCAAAAGTACAGGTAAAAGTGGTCTTTTCTTAATCTTCAGGAGCTATAGGGACATGAATATAATATGAATATCCATCAAGAAAACAATAATGTGACCTCCCAGCTTAATCTCTCTAACATCTGGTCTATAAACCGCAATGGAAAAGGGTTGTTCTTTTTGGCCTTGTTAAGCTTTTATAGTCAATGCACACTCTTCAACCACTCTAGACTCTAATAGAAATTAGCTCACCTTCCTTGTTCTACACTATTGTTATTCCCCCCTTTTTTAGGAACCACATGGATAGGACTAACCCGCTCACAATAAGCAATGGGGTATATTACTCCAGCATCTAACCACTTAAGAATTTCTTTTTGAACTACTTTCATCATAGGTGGATTTAGTCTTCGCTCAGGGTCTCTCTATGCTTAGCATCTAATTCTAATGTCATTTTATGTGAACATAATGTGGGGATAAATCCTTTAAGGTCTGCTAAAGTCCACCCTAATCCTTCACTATGTTCTCCAAGCACCCTAATAAGTTTAACCTCTTGTTCAGATATAAGTGCATTAGAGATTATAACAAGTAAGGTCTCATCATCGCTAAAATAAGCAAATTTAAGATTTTCAGGTAATGGTTTTAGTTCTAACTTACAGGGTGAAATGCGAGAGGATAGCACCTTCATGTGACTTTCAGGCAATTCTAACTTCCTAGGTCTGTTAACTACATGCAATTGTAACAAGGACTCTATGCTGCCCACTAACTCATTATTAATATGATAAGGTGCATTATTGAACACAAACTAATCCAAACCTTGAGTAAGTACAGTTAACAATTCATCATCATGAGATAGTTCATAAATATCTTGGGATAATTCATTAATCACATCAAGTGCACACAGATAGTTCACATCAGCAGGAAATTTCATAGCATCAAAAATATTGAACTTAATAATTTCACCACCAAAATTTCATAGTCAGTGTTCTTGCATGCACATCAATTTTTGTCCTAGATGTTTTAAGAAATAGTTTACTAAGTAATGTGGGAACATCATGGCATGCATCACCCATGTCCAATACATAAAAGTCAGCAGGAAAAACAAGCTCATTGACTTGGACTAAGACATCTTCTAAAACTCCATCTGGGTATGCATTACTCCTGTCAGCTAACTGAATGACTAAATTAGTTCTCTGTGGCTCTCTCAAGAAGTTTATCATAAATAGACCTAGGCATCACATTAATGGAAGTTCCTAAATCAAGCATGGCTCTATCAAAGGAGAGGTTCCCAATTTTACAAGGTAGAGAGAATACACCTGGGTCTTTGCATTTAGAGGGAAGCTTCTTTTGGAAAATAGAAGACGCGTTTTCCCCCACACTTACCTTTTCGTTCCCGTTCAGTTGACGTTTTGCAGTGCAAAGTTCTTTAAGGAACTTGGCATAATGAGGCACCTGCTTTATGGCATCTAGGAGAGGAATGTTGATCTCTATCTTCCTGAATGTTTCTAAGATTTCTTGGTTTGCCTCATCTACCCTAGGGGGTTTTCCTCTCGGTCTATCAGGAAAAGGTGGTAATAGCTTGTAAGTTGCCTTCTTATCCTCATGTACTTCTTTAACATAAGAGGTCGTGTCTTGATCTTGGTTAGGTTCAGGTTTGTTGACCTCTATTTCATACTCTACCTCTCTATTCTTCCCAGGTTCCTTCAACTCTTTCACACTCCTAAGTGTCATGGCACTCACATTTTTCTTCGGGTTCTGGAATAGTTGAGATGACAATATCTATTGTATTTTGGCCTGGAGGTTGCTAACTATAGTATTAGTATCAGTCTGTCTCTCCTGGATCTATTTAAGAGTCATCTCTATGTTATGAAACCTAGTGTCAACCTCCTTTTTCTGGTCATCCACCTTTTTTATGACTTGATTCAAAAGAAAATTTGTTCTATCTCAATCAAATGGTTGAAGTGATGTTTGGTCAAAACCTAGGGGATTGTTCCTAGGTTCATACCTAAAGTTGGGGTGGTATCTCCATCCTTCATTATAAGTGTTGGAGTAGGGGCCATACTTCTTTTGGCCTTGGTTAGAAAACATAGCATTAACATCAAATCCTTGAAGTGTAGGGCATGCACTACTAGCATGTCCCTCTCAACAGCAAATACCACACACCACTGCTTTCTGAACTCCTCCAGTGATGAGTTTATTCAGCATAGCAGTGATCTGAGACAACTGGATCTCTACAAATGGACCTGAACTAAGTTCATTGACCTTCCTAAACTAAGGTTCCCTAGTTCCAAATTGTTGAGTGTCTTGTGCCATGATATTAAACAATTCCCTAGTCTGAGCTGGAGTCTTATTACCCAAAGCCCCTCCGTTAGCCGCATGCACTATATTTCTATCTATAGGTAATAAACCTTCGTAGAAATATTGAATCAATAATTATTCAGAAATTAGGGATTGGGGACAATTAGCATATAATTTGTTAAAATGTTCCCAATGCTCGTGGAAAGTTTTCCCAGTCATTTGTTTAATTCCACATATTTCTTTTCTAATGGATCCAATTCTAGATACGGGAAAATTTTTTTCTAAAAATGATTTACGAACTTGGGTCCATGTAGTGAATGTTCATGGGGGTAAATAATATAACCAGTCTTTGGCCTTATCCTAAAGTGAGAAAGGAAAGCTCTCAACCTAATTTGGTCCTAGGTAATACCCTCAGGTTGTATGGTCGAGCATGTAATAATGAACTCATTAATATGGCAATATGGGTCCTCCCTAGACAATCTATGAAATTTAAGCAGTAAGTTTAAAAATCCAGAGTTCAATTTCAGTGGTCGGTCTAATACAGGATGAGTAATAGACAAAGGTTGAGTTTCCAAATTAGGTGCAGTAAGTTCACGTAAAGTAGCCATCTCAACTTTAATATCTTTACAATTTACCGATTCGGAGCTTACAGATTCTGAATTTCTTACTTTACTTTCACACGCCTCAAATGTATGCTTCTTTTTCTCTTCGATCATACGACCAGTCCTTAATCTCATAAAATAAAACAACCTACAAAAATAAAACACTAGAGTTAAAACAAAACAATAAAAATAGTAAAATTAAATAGATGCAAACTAACGATTTTATTTTCTTTCCCCGATAATGGTGCCAAAATTTATCAAGCTAGTCGTATAGCTTCAAATTAAACCACTACTTTGATTTATAAATAATATTTATAATATAGGAAAATAGAGATTGATCCCACGAGGAAAGATGATGATAGTAAGCTAGTTTAAATCTAATTAAATTTACTACTCTAATTTATTTTACTTCTTTAAATTGCTAAAATAAATCAAATTAAACAAGTACAAATCTGAAAAATTACTTACTAATACCACTAAATATTCTAAGCCTAATTTTGGAAATAAAAAAATAGTAAATACCGAACCCAAATATTCTGGAAAAATAAAAACAGAAAATTATCGCACACTATTAACTGGAAATTAAAACAGAAAGTAACAAATGGAAAATTAATATCAAAATTTACAGAAATATTATCAATTAATGTTCGACAAATTCATAAATTTATATTCCCATACCTATATTTAACTACTTTTAGAAAAATAAAACAGAAGATCAAATCAGAAAATTAAAATAGAAAATAATATATGAAATTAGAAAAATAGTAAAGTGCACTCAATTAAATATACAAATAAGCAATAAATTTACCCAGATTGCATAACATAATTTTCTACACTTAATAAAATCCTAAAAACCAAAATTAAAAATTAAAAGCGTGATTTTCATATTTATTATAATAAAAAACCTGCACATATCCAATTCGCGAAACAATTCTTAAAAATTATGAAATACTTTCCAAAAATTTCAAAATTAAATAGCAGCAGATTAAGGTACTAAATAAACCCTAAAATGGAATAAAATACAAAAAAAAAAACAAAAGGGACTATTTTTAGCCTAATCTCTAACAAACCGATAAATAAATGGGAAAATAGAATAGAAAATAAATCTGAAAACTATAATCACACTAAAAATCAAAATATAACTAATCTAAAGTTAATAAGACACTCCTAAAAGACTACTTTTTGGGGGGGGTAAACGAAATTAGTATTAGGAACTATACATTTAACAATTAAAATTCACGAACTAAAGAAGTTAACTAAAAAGCAACAAATAATTACTAAAACTACCAAATTTATGAAAAATACTTAGTATGATCCATTTCCAGCAAGCAAATTAATATTTATCATCAAAACACAAATTGATTTATCCATGAGTTAAACTGTAGAAGACACCCACTGGCGGATCTTCTCCATTTTTCCTTCTATTATAGTTTATTTAGGTCAAACCCTAATACCATACTAGTTTTGACAACCCTAACACCAGCGCAAGAATTTAATCAAACTAGATCATTGAGTATTAGAAGAACATCAGCTAATGCCATGCAACCAATTTACTAGCAAATTGATTTAATAAAGATCTATAATGATTATCTAATTAAAAGAGATGGATTTGAGCCATCCATGATCAATTAGGCTGATACTAATGCCTAAAAGACTATAACTTTTACGTACTAAAGCCTTTTAAATTATCATGTTAATTCGTATTAAACTAATTAGCATGCATTTTAATTAATCTAATGCAAATATCATAAACAATAAATACCAATCGTTATAGAATCATGGAGTAAATATCAACTAGATAATAAATCATAAAAGTTGTTTCAAAATAATTAATTTAGCATGGTTTCAAATAGATTATACTAAGTATAAGAAAATCACCCAATCATATTAGAAATTAACTTACACAATTTACCCAAATAAATCATGTTTAATAACAACTAAACTTATAAAATTAAAAAAATAAATAAACAATATTACTTTGACTAGATGACGAGAGTTACCGATGGTGATGACGATCGATTCTGAGAGAGTGTGAGATTTGATGTCGACGGAATGAGAGCGATGATAAAGAAGATATATGATGTTGGGTTTATTGGGAAGATAATGGGGTATGTGATGGTGGTTGGGTGATGATGTGTGGCGGTGATGATGATAGGAGGCAATAATGATGATATGTGGCGAGGATGATGATATTTGGTGAGGGTTTTACATGAAGGAGGAGGCTGATAGTGATTATGGCAAGTTTTATGTGGTAATGGCTGCGTGCATATGGAGGCAAGGAGATCGAATGGGTTCTTATATCATAACATTGCTAGGGTTTCTTTTTCTTGTAGGATGTCTTCTTTTCCAAGGCTTCTAATTCCTCTTTAACTAGGATTAGTAATCTTGTAACTATAGCCCAAATAAATCATTATGAAAATAATATTTTTCCATAAATCATTATTTTTTTGGACCGAGTTGATGAATTTGCTTGTAAAATCTTTCAGTAAATAAAACCCAAACTTCGACATCTTCTCTTTTCCTCTTTCTTTATTAATGCTTAGCCTAGAAAATATATAAAATAAAGTAAATTAGGCAAAACAATATATATAATATAATTAAAATAATTATTAAAAACATGTATAAAGTATGACCTAACAAATTCCCTCACACTAAAAACTGACCCTGTTTCTTATAAAGTCATGCCTAAAATATGAAATTTATACCAGACATTAGTTTGCTTTAAAAACAGTTTCATTCAAAATGAATTAGTTTTCCTTCCAATAAGTGGATAACTACTAAACATCTAACTGCCATCAAAGTGTTTCTTCATTAGCCTTACAACATTTCTTTAATGAACTAACACGAGCAATAATCATCCATCTCTTTGAAGTATGCATATACCGATCAAGAGGTGTAAAAAGTTTACGATAAAAAATTGAAGTACGGTATGGCTACAGAGACAATTGAACTAGAAGAAATAACTCATTGAAATTGATTCTAAGCTTGCTTTGCATTTTTTTTCTTTTCTTCTTCTTTTTCTTCTTCTTTTTTTTTTCAAACTCCAATTACGCACATATTCGAGGCTCATATAAGGTCTTAGAAATGAAACACTTCCTGCCTCACACTCACCTGAATAGAGGTGCTGGAGTAAACAATTTATTCTCATTATTGTTTTATTTCATTTCATTTTTTTTTATTGTCTGTTAGTTTGGTGTGAGTCATTGATCGGCCCAAAATGGGGCATGGCTCTCCCAATCATGGGTTACTCTATACATAAGGCTCAACTTGAGACCTAAACTTAAAGAAAAAAGGTACTGAGCCACCTTCTCCTACCCATGTTGGTAATCTAACTTTTTTTTTCTCGTTTTTCATAATCCCTTTTTTTAATTAAGACAAGAAAAGTCACAATTTTAATGAGTTTATTCTACTAATTCAATAGTGTAGGAAATGGATTAGGTCATTTTATTGCCTCTGAAGCGGCTATACGGCATGATCAAATAAGATGGATAATCATGACAGTTACTCATTAAAGAAATATATGAGGATCAACTCAAACTTCTCTGAATGACAGTTAGCATGCTCGAAAGTCCTCACTCATAGAAGAATAAACTAAAAATGGCTAACAAAAAAAATATATATATGCAAGAAAGCCTGGCATAAACTCATATTTATGCAATATTTATAAGAAAATCATTTTTTTAATTTTTTGTTTTTTTTTGAGAATGAATACTACAGGAACTAAATATAGAATGCAGCCCCCACACTTAATTCATGCATCGTCTCTAATGCATGCAAAAAGATAGAAATAATGAATATATAAGTAAAATTAAATGGGTACTTTCCTAAAAAATGTTGGGCTGCCTCCCAACGAGCGCCTTTGTTTATTGTTGTTGGCTCGACGCGAATGAGGTCATGGATTCTCTAGTCGGATCTCCTCCACTAAGCATACCTGATCTCCTTCATAGAAGTGCTCTAGACCATTTACCTTGAAAATCTTGTTAGTAGCCAGGGATTTATTCCCAACAGTACCATGAGGATAAGTCTTCACTGCCACAAAAAGTCCTAGCCATATAGAGTTTAACTTACCAGGAAAGATTTTCCATTTTGAATTGAATAACAACACTTTTTCTCCTACCTGAAACGCTTTCCTATTGAGCTTAGCATCATGAAAAGCTTTGGCTTTACCTTTGTAGATCACTAAATTGTCAAAGGCTTCCAGGCGAATCTCTTCTAATTCCTGCAATTGAAACTTCTATGCCTTCCCTGCTAGGTCATAGTCTAGACTGCACTGCTTTACAGCCCCATATGATTTATGCTCGAGTTCTACAAGGAGATGACATGCTCTACCAAAAACTATCCTATAAGGTGACATACCTACAGGTGTCTTATATACAGTCCTATAGGCCCAAAGAGCATCCCCTAACCTAAGACTCCAATCTTTCTTATCTGGTCTAACAACCTTTTCTAATATGCCCCTAATCTCTTTATTAGATATTTCAGCTAGACCATTTGTTTGGGGATGGTATCTAGTTGACACGGTATGACTTACATGATATTTGGCCAACAAGGTACCTAAGGCTCTATTACAAAAATGTGCTCCCCTATCACTGATGATTGCTTTAGGAACTCCATATCTATGCCGAATGAGAGACTTAACATGCTTTACAACAGTTTTAGCATCATCAGCTCTAGTAGCCACATCTTCAATCCACTTAGATGTATAGTCAACAAGCGTAAGAATGTAAGGAAAACCAAAGGAAGGGGAAAAAGATTCCAAAAAATCAACACCTCATACATCAAAAATATCATAAGCATATAAATTATGCAGAGGCATTTGATTCCTTCTAGATAAATTGCCTGTCTTCTGGCATGCTCCATATCTTTTGCAAAATTCTTAGGCATCCTTAGAAATAGTAAGTCAACAAAATCCACATTCAAGAACTTTATGTGCAATTCTTTTGGGTCCAAAATGTCCCCCACTTTTAGAAGAGTGACACAAAATTAAAATTAAATGAAATTCTCTGTCATCTACACAACGCCTTATAATATGATCCCCATAAAGTTTCTATGAATATGGCCAATCACAAACATAATATTTAGATTGACCTCTTATCTTCTCCTTTTAGGCTCTAGGCAAGTCTATAGAAAAGGTTTTGGTTACTATATAATTAACCATATCAGCATACCAAAGCAGCCTATTAGTGATAGCGTATAAAGTCTCATCAAGGAAGCAATCGCTCAATGGATTACCACTCTGCCCATTGTCTAGCCTACTTAGATGGTCAACTACTAAATTTTCAGCTCCTAGTTTATCTTTAATCTCCAATTGAAATTCTTACAGTAGTAGGACTCATCTAATTAATCTTGGTGTTGAGTCATTCTTACTTAAGAGATGTTCAATAGCAAAATGATCAGTACAAACAGTAACTTTAACATCCAACAAATAAGGACAAAACTTTTCTAGAGCAAAAACAATAGTGTACATTTCCTTTTCTATAGTAATGTAACTACGGTATGCTGGGTCTACAGTTCTGGAAGCATAATAGATTACATGAGGTACCTTCCCAACTTTTTGACCTAAGACTGCCCCTACTGCCTTATCATTGGCATCACAAATTAGTTCAAAAGGTAGAGCTGAGTTAGGAGGTTGTACTATAAGAGTGCTTGTCAATTTTAACTTTAATTGGTCAAAAGCTCTCCTACATTCCTCATTAAAATCAAATAAAGCATCTTTTGCAAGTAAAGCACCTAAAGGGAAGGCAATATTAGAAAAAAATTCTTGATAAATCTCTTATAAAACTAAACATGACCTGGAAATGACCTTACCTCCTTGACACACAGTGGATATGGCAAAGATTGGATGATTTCTACTTTACCCTTGTCAACCTTTAAGCCCGTAGACGACATTACATGACCTAAAACTACTCCATGCTCCACAATGAAATGACACTTTTTAAAGTTAAGCACCAAATTGGTCTCAACATAATCCTTAAGAATTAATGTATGATGATGCAAGCACTCGTTAAATGAATCACTATGCACAGTAAAATCATCCATGAAAACTTCCATAATTTTCGTGATTAAATCAGAAAAATACTCATCATACATCTTTAAAATGAAGCAGGAGCATTACATAGACCAAACGACATCCTTCTAAAAGCATAAGTGCCAAAAGGACAGGTAAAAGTGGTCATTTCCTGATCATCAGGAACTATAGGGACCTGAATATAACCTGAATATCCATAAAAAAAGCAATAATGTGACCTCCCTGCTAATCTCTCTAACATCTGTTCCATAAAGGTTAATGGAAAATGGCCATTCTTTGTGGCCTTGTTAAGCTTTTTATAGTCAATGCACATTCTCCAACCACTCTGGACTCTAGTAGGAATTAACTTACCTTCCTTATTCTGCAGTACTATTGTTCCCCCCTTCTTAGGAACCACATGGATAGGACTGACCCACTTAGAATCAGTGATGGGGTATATTACTCCAGCATCTAACAACTTAAGAATTTCTTTTTGCACTACCTCTATCACTGATTCTAAGTGGGTCAGTCCTATCCATGTGGTTCCTAAAAAGGGGGGAGTAACAGTACTGCAGAATAAGGAATGTAAGTTAATTCCTACTAGAGTTCAGAGTGGTTTGAGAGTGTGCATTGACTATAGAAAGCTTAACAAGGCCACAAAGAATGACCATTTTCCATTACCCTTTATGGAACAGACATTGGAGAGATTAGCTAGGAGGTCACATTATTGCTTTTTTGATGGATATTCAAGTTATATTCAGGTCCCTATAGCTCCTGATGATCAAGAAGTGACTACTTTTACCTGTCCTTTTGGCACCTATGCTTTTGGAAGGATGTCGTTCGGTCCATGTAATGCTCCTGCTTCATTTCAAAGATGTATGATGAGTATTTTTCAGATTTTATCACGAAAATTATGGAAGTTTTAATAGATGATTTTACTGTGCATGGTGATTCATTTAACGAGTGCTTGCATCATCTTACATTAGTACTTAAGCGTTATATTGAGAACAATTTGGTGGTTAACTTTAAAAAGTGTCATTTCATTATGGAGCATGGAGTAGTTTTAGGTCATGCAGTGTCGTCTAAGGGCTTAAAGGTTGGCAAGGCTAAAGTAGAAATCATCCAATCTTTGCCATATCCGTAGTGTGTCAAGGAGGTGAGGTCATTTCTAGGTCATGTTTAGTTTTATAAGAGATTTATCAAGGATTTTTTCTAAGATTGCCTTTTCTTTAGGTGCTTTACTTGCAAAAGATGCTTTATTTGATTTTAATGAGGACTATAGGAGAGCTTTTGACCAATTAAAGTTGAAATTGACAGGCACTCTTATAGTACAACCTCCTAACTCAGCTCTACCTTTTGAACTAATTTGTGATGTCAGTGATAAGGCAGTAGGGGCAGTCTTAGGTCAAAGAGTTGGGAAGGTACCTCATGTAATCTATTATGCTTCTAGAACTCTAGACCTAGCATACTGTTGTTACATTACTACAGAAAAGGAAATGTACACTGTTGTTTTTACTCTAGAAAAGTTTTGTCCTTATCTGTTGGATGTTAAAGTTACTGTTTGTCCTGATCATTCTGCTATTGAACATCTGTTAAGTAAGAATGACTCAACACCAAGATTAATTAGATGAGTCCTACTACTGTAAGAATTTCAATTAGAGATTAAAGATAAACTAGGAGCTGAAAATTTAGTAGTTGACCATCTAAGTAGGCTAGACAATGGGCAGAGTGGTAATCCATTGAGCGATTGCTTCCTTGATGAGACTTTATAAGCTATCCCTAATAGGCTGCCTTGGTATGCTGATATAGTTAATTATATAGTAACCAAAACCTTTTCTATAGACTTGTCTAGAGCCCAAAAGGAGAAGATAAGAGGTCAATCTAAATATTATGTTTGTGATGGGCCATATTCATAGAAACTTTGTGGGGATCATATTATAAGGCATTGTATAGATGGCAGAGAATTTCATTCAATTTTAACTTTGTGTCACTCTTCTAAAAGTGGGGGACATTTTGGACCTAAAAGAATGGCACACAAAGTTCTTGAATGTGGATTAATGGCCACAAAGTTCTTGAGTGTGGATTTTGTTAACTTACTATTTCTAGGGATGCCCATGAATTTTGCAAAAGATATGGAGCATGCCAGAAGATTGGCAATTTATCTAGAAGGAATCAAATGCCTCTGCATAATCTGTATGCTTATGAGATTTTTGATGTATGGTGCGTTCATTTTATGGAACCTTTTTCCCCTTCCTTTGGTTTTCCTTACATTCTTTCGCTTGTTGACTATACATCTAAGTGGATTGAAGCTGCAGCTACTAGAGCTGATGTGCTAAAACTGTTGTGAAGCATGTTAAGTCTCTCATTCAGCGTAGATATGGAGTTCCTAAAGTAATCATCAGTGATAGGGGAACACATTTTTGTAATAGAGCCTTAGGTGCCTTGCTGGCCAAATATCATGTAACTGATAAGGTGTCAACTGGATACCATCCCCAAACAAATGGTCTAGCTGAAATATCCAATAAAGAGGTTAGGGGCATATTAGAAAAGGTTATTAGACCAGATAAGAAAGATTGGAGTCTTAGGTTAGGAGAAGCTCTCTGGGCCTATAGGACTACATATAAGACACCTGTAGGTGTTTAGTTTTTGGTAAAGCATGTCATCTCCTTGTAGAACTCAAGCATAAATCATATTGGGCTATAAAGTAGTGTTGTCTAAACTATGACCTAGCAGGGAAGGAGCAGAAAATCTAATTACAAGAATTAGAAGAGATTCGCTGGAAGGCTTTGACAATTTAGTGATCTACAAAGGTAAAGTCAAAGCTTTTCAAAATGCTAAGCTCAATAGGAAAGCATTTCAGGTGGGAGAAAAGGTGTTGTTATTCAATTCAAAATTGAAACTCTTTCCTGTTAAGTTAAACTCTAGATGGCTAGGACCTTTTGTGGCAGTGAAGACTTATCCACATGGTACTGTTGGGAATAAATCCCTTGCTACTAACAAGATTTTCAAGGTAAATGGTCACAGACTAAATCACTTCTATGAAGGAGATCAGGTATGCTTAGTGGAGGAGATCCGACTAGAGGATCCATGACCTCATTTGCGTCGAGCCAACAACAATAAACAAAGGCGCTCATTGGGAGGCAACCCAACGTTTTTTTGGAAAGTACCCGTTTAATTTTACTTTTATCTTCATTATTTCTATC